>WNWK01009785.1:0-74370 GCA_009830355.1 Cherax destructor
CTAGGATTTTCTACAGAGAACTAGGATTTTCTACAGAAAACTAGGATTTTCTACAGGAAAACTAGGATTTTCTACAGAAAACTAGGATTTTCTACAGAAAACTAGGATTTTCTACAGGAAAACTAGGATTTTCTACAGAAAACTAGGATTTTCTACAGAAAACTAGGATTTTCTACAGGAAAACTAGGATTTTCTACAGAAAACTAGGATTTTCTACAGAAAATTAGGATTTTCAGATATTTAGACACAAAGCAGTGTGTTGAAGGCCTGAAAGGAAATATTATACTGACATTTTCGTTAATTTAATTAAATCTACATAATGAGTGCTTTAATTGAAAGTTTTACCTACTGCAATATATATATATATATATATATATATATATATATATATATATATATATATATATATATATATATATATATATATATATATATATATATATATATATATATATATATATATATATATATATATATATATGTCGTGCTGAATAGGTAAAACTGGTCAATTAGGAAGAACCCATTTAAAATTAAGTCCTTTCTAAAACAGGCCATTTAATTAATCTTAAGGATGATAAATAACAGATATTTTGTGAATGAAAAGGAATATTTTATATATGATTTTAATTAAACATTTATCTCTTATATTCTGTACATTTTGAAAGACTTACAAGTAAGCACTAAACATAAACAGTGAATATTCGCACTGTCAACAGTGCGAATAACTAATAGCCACTTTCACACGTACACTAGCACTGACGGCCTACAATGTGTTAAGAGTCTGTGACACGAGAAATGCTATTGAGAATAAATGTAGTGTACTACAGTCTGACAAGATTTTACCTAAATATTATATTCTTGCTCAGAGTAATATACTTATTGGGCTAAATTTGTATGGAGAATGCATTTTTAAATTCTTCAATATGATTTATATTGTTGTATATAAAAAAAACTGAAAATGCCGTATTATTCCTTAGGAGTATCATACCCTTGAGCACAGTTGACTTTACCTCCATTGTCAGTTTTATATAAGGTTCTTATTCAACTCGGGATTAAATGATGTTTTCGATATATAATGATAGTGTGTGCATGCATGCACGAGTGTCTGCGAGCGGGTGTGCCTGTAATCACCTATTTGTGGTTGCAGGGGTCGATTCACAGCTCCTGGCCTCGTCTCTTCGCTGGTCGTTACTAGGTCAACTCTGTCCCTCCTCCATGAGCTTTATCACATCTATTTGTAAAACTTTGCATGGATCTTGCCTCCATTACATCACTCTCCAGATTATTCCACTTTCTGGCAACTATATGGCTGAACAAATACTTCCTAACATCCCTGTGACTCATCTGAGTTTTTGACTTCCATGTGTGTCCCTTTGTTACTGTGTCCCATCTCTGAAACATCATGTCCCTATCCACCTTGTCAGTTCCTCTCAGTATTTTATATGTCGTTATCATGTAGCCCCTGTCTCTCACGCCCTCCAGTGTCATCAGGTCGATTTTCCTTAACCTCTCCTCGTAGGACATACCCTTTAGCTCCGGGATTAGTCTTGTTGTAAACCTTTGTACTTTCTCTAATCTTTTGACGTGCTTGTCCAGGTATGGGCTCTATACTGGATCCAACATGGGCCTGGCATACATGGTGTACAGAGTCTTCAACGATTCCTTACTCAGGTTTTAAACGCTATTCTTAGGTTTGCCAGGCGCCCATATGTTGCAGGAGTTATTTTTGCTGATGTGTGCCTCATGTTCTAGGTATTATATTCACTCCAAGGTCCTTTTTCTTGAGTGAGGTTTGAAGTCTTTGGTTTCCTAGTCCATTCTCTGTCTGCAGTCTTCTTTCACCTTCCCCAGTCTTCATGACTTTGCATGTCGTGGAGATAAACTCTAGGAGCCAGTTGTTGGACCAGGCTTGCAGCCTGTCCAGATCCCTTTGTAGTTCCACCTCATCCTCATCCACTTGAATTCTCCGCATTAGCTTTACATCAACAGCAAACAGAGACACCTCTGAATCTATCTCTTCCGTCATGTGATTTACATTTACCAAAAACAGCACCGGTCCTTGGACTGACCCTTGAGGAACTCCGCTTGTCAAAGGCGCCCACTCTGACATCTCATCACGTACAATTCCTCGATGCTTCCTTCGTGTCAAGTATTATCTGATTCATTGCAATGCTTTTCCTGTTATTCTTGCCTGCTCCTCTAGTTTTTGCACTAGTCTCTTGTGCTGAAGCCTTTCTTGCAGTCCAAGAAAATCCAGTTGGTTTGTAAAGCAGGACTTTCCCTCCCTGAAACCGTACTGGTTATCATGTATAATATTCTTTTCTAGGTACTCCACGAGTTTTTTCCTGATAAGCTTCTCAATGACTTTGCATACTACACATGTCAGTTACACTGGTCTGTAGTTTGATGCCACCTGCTTTCATAAAGATTGGGACTACATTTGCCGTCTTCCACACCTCAGGTAGTTTGCCCTGTTTCGATAGTTTTGAAGACTTGCTTGTGGCACACAGTGCCTCTGCCCCCTCTCTCACGACCCACGGAGAGATGCTGTCTAGCTTACTTAGCCGTTTCACCTCATCTGTTGCATGAAGTGTGTCCGGGACTTGGTGTACCCTTCCATCCCAATTTGATGAAGTCCTTTCTGTCTCCACTGAAAACACTTCTTTGAATTTTATATTGAGATATTCACATATTTCTTTGTTGTTTCTTGTTATCTTCCCTCCTTCCTTCCCCAGTCTGATTACCTGATCCTTGACTGTTGTTTTCCTTCTGATATGGCTGTTCAACATCCTTGGGTCAGATCTGCCTTTCGATGCTATATCATTATTGTATTGCCTCTGAGTCTCTCTCATTATCCATGCATAGTAGTTTCTTGCTCTTCAGTTCATCTTATTTTCCTGGGTCCTTTGTCTTTTATACTTTTTATATGTTATAACGCATTTAGCTTTGGCCTCTCTACATATTCGGGTGAATCAAGAATTCCTTGTGTTTTTCATATTGTTTATGTTGGCCTTGGGTACGAACCTCTCCTCTTCCTTCTTGATTTTATGGTCACATATCCCATCATGTCATTTACTGCTTTTCCACCAGTTCTTTTCCCATAGTACCTCATGCAGGAAATTCCTCATGCCTGTGTAGTCCCCTCTTTTGTAGTTTGCTTCAATCCCCACTTTTAACTCTACAGTGTATTCGAAGCTCAAGACCACATGATCACTAGCTCCGAGGGACCTTTCATATATGATGTCATCAATGTCAGAACTACTCAAGGAGAATATGAGGTCCAGCCTTGCTGGTTCATCCTCAGCTCACTCTGGTAGTGTCTCCGACATGTTGATACATGAGGTTTTCCAGGACTTCTCCACATTTCTGGTCCCCCATGTGGCTCCGGGTTTTTGCAGTTATGATTGAAATCACCCACACCTAGTAACTTTGCCCAACCCATATGGGTCCTTCTGGCCACCTTAGCTAGTGTGTCCACCATTGTATATTCTTGTCTTGGCCTCCTCCTTCTGAGGTTGTACATCACTTATATCACCACCTTGGTACCTCCAGCCTGAAGTGTTCCTATATAGTCCCTTGCTTTCCTTTTGAACATCCCTTCCATTTCGTCAAATCTCCACTGGTTTTTGATGAGCAGTGCAACTCCTCCTTCCCCTCTGCTCCCTTTATCTTTTCTCAGGATCTGATATCCGGATGGAAAGATCGCATCTGTTATCATCCCAGAGTGCTTCGTTTCCTTGAGTGCCATGATTTGTTCGTGCCATTCCTCACATTAATTTGTTAATCCATTTCCATTGGTGTACCATACATTCAGCTTCTTTTCTAATACTGTGGTCTGGGGAGTTTGTAGGGGTTGGGGAGTGGGAGAACTGGCAGGATACTATGGGGGGTTGCTGTGAAGGTAGAGTTTGTGGTGGAGTAGGTGTGGGCTGTGGTTACACAGTGTAGATTGTTTTGTTAATTTGCTTGGTTGTGGTGAGGTTGTCAAGGTTGAAAGTCTTCTGTGGGAGGTTTTGAGGGAGGTTGTGTTTGCTTTTCCTCCTGAGTCTGGATTCCCATGCCCCTCTCCATCCTTGACTCTCTTTCCTGCCCCTTGTGTCTTTGTATTCTCTCTCTCAGTTTTTTTTTCTTATCGTGTTCTGTCATGGTTGAGGTATACCCACTGATAATTTGATGAACCCCTTAGTCGTTCTTCTGCAGGATCCTGTTTCACACCATTTCTTACTTGAAAATCAGTTTGACTGGACAGTTTCTTTCCCTTGAGAGCCCCCCTTTTCTCTGAAAATTTGTCAGCAGGATCATGTCTTCCTCTCCTATCTCTTTTATGACATTTTCAATCCCATTTCCCTCCCCCTGCTGTCTTTCTACGTAAGTTGCCCCTTTGGTTTCCCGTAGCCTATGAGCAATGATTGACCTCTCCCTTTCTGCCTCCCATTGCATTACCCTTCGTATCTCATGATCCAATTTAAGTATCTCCATTGCTGCTTTCCTTTACATTTCCTGGGTCTCTCGATGGTCTCATAATGCCTCTGCAGAGGACTTGACTCTTTCCCTTCCTTCAGTCCTCTCTCTGTCTGCTGTCCTTGTATCCAGTGGCCTGCCAATTTTACTCCTCGACTTTTCCCAGGCCCCCTCCAGTGGTCTGATAGGACTTCTGTGCAAGACTTATCTCCTTCCTTTCCTTCACTTCCCTCACTGGATGCTGATCTTCATGTTCCTGATGTCATGCCAATTCTGCTTTTCGGTTCTTTAACCCATTTCAGCATTTCCAGTTCTTCCTTTAAGCTTCATTTCCTAGCCTCTGCAGCTGTAGTGGGTAAATCCCATTTATTGCTCTCTGCAGCCATTCACTTTTCTGTTTTATTGTTAAGCTCTTCTAGCCACCTTTTCCACTCTTGTTCCCTTTTCATGAGCTCTGCTATCCATTCTTCATTCCCAGGCTCCTCAAATCCCCTGACTCTTCGTCATATTATCTGGGAACACTTTTTTTTTTTTTTTTGCTAGTTACCACAAAATGTAAAGCTTATGTATGTTCATGTATGGTGTGTGTTAGTACTCACGTATTGGTACTCACCTATTTATGGTTTCATGGGTCGACTCATAGCTCCTGGCCCCACCTCTTCACTGGTCACTACTAAGTCTACTATCTCTCCCTGTTCCATGAGCTTTATCGTATATCTTCTTAAAGCTATGTATCGATCATGCCTCCATTACCTCACTCACCGGATTGTTCCACTTCCTGACTACTCTGTGACTGAAGAAATACTTCCTAACATCCCTGTGACTCATCTGAGTCTTCAACGTTTAGCTGTGACCCCTTGTTTCTGTGTCCCGTCTCTGAAACATCTTGTCCCTATCCACCTCCTCAATTCTTCTCAGTATTTTATGTCAATATCATGTCCTTCTATCCCTCCTGTCCTTCAGTGTCGTCAGGGCTATTTCCCTTAACCTCTATTCGTAGGACATACTTTTCAGCTCCAGGACTACTCTTGTTGAAAATATTTGCACTTTCTTTAATTTCTCCACATGCTTGACAAAGTGTGTTTCCAAAATGGTACTGCATACTCCAGTATGGGCCTGACTTACACAGTGTATAGGGTCCTGAACGATTCATTATTGACATGGTGGAATGCTATTCTAAGGTTTGGTAGGCACCCATATGCTGCCGCAGTTATTTGATTGATGTGCGCCTCGTTAGATGTGCTAGGTGTTATACTCACCCCAAGATCCTTTTCCTTGAGTGAGGTTTTTAGTCTCTGGCCCCTTAGACTTTACTCCGTCTGCTGTCTTCTTTGCCCTTCCCCAATCTTCATGACTTTGGACTTGGTGGGGTTGAACTCCAGGAGCCAGTTTCTTGAGCTGGCCTGCAGCCTGTCCAGATCCCTTTGTAGTCCTGCCTGGTCCTTCTCCAATTGTATGCTTCTCATAAACTTCACATAGTCTGCAAACAGGGACACTTTTGAGTCTATTCCTTCCGTCATGTCTTTCACATATACCAGAAACAGCACCGGTCCTAGGACTGACTCTGTGGAGCCTCTCTCATCACAGTGTCAGTTGTGCTACTGTGTACTGTGTAGTATAGTTAGATAATCACAGCTACTTTATAGATATGTTCCTTTGCTAGCCATGACGTCATGAGACCCATCACATGTTAGCAGTAGGTCAGAGGCCTCGCCGTCAGTTCCCGCTAGGCATAGACTGGACAAGGCAAGGCCTGAGCTACTCCTCAAGACTCCCTTAATTAAACACCTCCAAGACATCCAACGTGTGTATTAATTACTCCAATATCTCCTCACGAACCCTCAGGACAAATGGTGACAGGGGTGTGGGAGTGATTGTGAAGATTACTCAGATATAAGGAGATTGTTTTACCAAGCCAGTCGGACACTGTGTGTGACCGCGTGAGTCCCCCAGACCAAGCTAACCTAACCCACAGCCAAGCCAGCATCCTTCAGCCTTGTCTACAGAGCTTCCCGTTTAGTTGATTCGTGCCTTTTTTGCTTATTTGCTAACCTACGTGGAGTTGATCCGGCTTTTGCAAATTAAGCCAAGCCACTTAAGCCAGTCTGTAGGGGAGAGCCTAAGCCAGCAAGCCTGCCTAAGCCAGTCACCCATCCTGTGTGCATAGCTACACGCATTCAAGCCATCCTAACCTAGCCAGTGTCGAGGGCTTAAGCCAGCTTATCTACCCAGCTGAGAGAGAAGTAAGCTAAGCAAGATCGTCTTTGAAGGTTTTGTCTCCATGTGAGGTACTGCTCTGTGCTACCAGTAAAACACTGGTCAGTGAAAATCACCATCGCTGTGGTACAATTGTGGCTGCTTAAGCCAGCCACACTTAGTATCATGTGAATTCTTAGTGTATTAAACAGCGCACGCGGAACGCCAGCTCACCCAGCCAGCCTTCCCACCCACACAAAGCCTGACGCCATAAACCACATGTGCCATTCATCTACCCATATATCAGGTTCTATCGTTATTATTTTATTGCCTGCACACCGGGTCGAGAGAACTCGTTCAATCAAGCCCGTTATAGAGACATTTGCTTGTGTTGAGACATTTCCTACATCTACAGTGATTTTTTTGGTTACAGACTTGTGTCCTGGTGAAAATTTTTGTTCTTTACTTCTGTGTGTTCCATGTGATTCATTGATCTGCAAATACTTTCCAGTGTCGTGTTATTGTTCATTTTTGTGTTTATTTTTTTATATGTTTTCATCGTTTCCCATTCTCTCCAACCTGAAGTAATATTTTCTCTTGTACACATTTATTACTCGTCTATTGGGCCCAGTATTGTTTGTTAATTTCTGTGTTATTCACTCCTTGTGAACTGTTTATGTTTTTATCATCTGTGTTCTTTACGTTTTGTGCAGTCTAATTTATTTTATTATTGTATACCATTAATTTTTTCTTGTCTTGACTTATTTTTGGTTGCACTTTCTTATGTTTTTCTACTAATTCTATGTGTTGATTCATTCACTACTCTTTACCCAGTGTGCTAAATTTCTAATTTTAATTCTGCGTGTACCATTATTTTTGTGTTAAATATTTTATATATGCAGTGTCTCATTTGTTTGAACTTTTGCAGACTGTAGTACCATATCTTGTGTGCCAAGCAAGAGATTTATTTATTTTTTTTCAAAGCAAGACCATAGCCAAGTAAATTTATGTAACGGGTGTAGTGAGTGAACCTTGATGTTTTATCTGTGTTTCCTCTAACTTTGTAAGTGCTGAGTTCCCAGTTCTGTATCTTGTATAATTTTTAATCATATTATTGATATTTATTTGAACAAATTCACTCTTAGTGTGATTGTTTCAAAGTAAACTTTTCTCATTGCTCTGTTTTTGAGTAATTTATTTTGCCTAATTGAAATTAAGATTTAAAGTGTTCAAGAAAGTCATTTCTTGCTATTTTATATTCTATTCTTTCTAAGCTGTATTTTGTGAGTAATTTTTATTGATATATTGACTAATTCTGCAAATTATTTTAATTGTGCAATTTGTTTGTTCTGCAGTGATTATTTTAATTTTTCTTAATTTTTATACTGTTGTTCTTGTGCTCTATTTTGTTCAGTAATTGATAATAATTTCCCAAAGAGTTACATTATAATTCAGACCATATTCTCAGTATATTATTAATTGAGTGTCATATTTTTCATCTTACTATTTTATTTGTGCTTATAAGAACATAAGAAGAAAGAAGGAACAGATGCGAGGCAGGTCCAATTCTCCCACCGTCTTAAGCCAGTGCCTTAACCTAATCAATTCAAGTCACATTCACTTAAGGGAGGAGCACGGCATCTGACCTAGTAGCACAAGCTAGTCAGGTCCAACTCACACCCACTCATATATTTATCCAACCTATTTTTAAAACTACACGTCTTAGCTTCTATGACGATACTCGGGAGTTTGTTCCACTCATCCATAACTCTATTACCAAACCTGTGCTTTCCTATATCCTTCTTGAATCTGAATTTTTCCAACTTAAAACCATTGCTGTAAGTCCTGTCTTGGCTAGATATTTTTAGCACGCTATTTACATCCTCTTTATTAATTCCTGTTTCCATTTATACACCTCAATCATATCCCCCTAATTCTACGCTTTTCTAGAGAGTGCAGATTCAGGGCCCTCAGTCTGTTCTCATAGGGAAGATTTCTCATACATCCTCCTTTGTACGTTTTCCAGTGCATTTATATACATCTGTAATACGGTGACCAGAACTGTGCAGCATAATCTAAATGAGGCCTAACCAAAGATATATAGAGTTGAAGAACAACCTGAGGACTTCTATTATTTATACTTCTTGATATGAAGCCAAGGATTCTGTTAGTTTTATTGCGAACACTTATGCACTGTTGTCTTGGTTTCAGATTACTGCTAACCAGAACTCCTAAATCCTTTTCGCAATCAGTAATATTAAGATCTATATTATTTAGTTTATATGTGGCATGGTTATTTTCCTGTCCAACATTTAGAACTTTTTATATGTCTACATTAAACTGCATCTGCCACTTCTCCGACCACTGCATCAGTCTATTCAAATCATCCTGGAGTGATCTAATGTCCTCATTTGAATGAATTGGATGGCCTATTTTGGTGTCATCAGCAAATTTGCATATGATGCTATTTATTCCCTTATCTATATCGTTTATGTAAATTGTGAACAACAAGGGGCCCAACACCGTGGAACACTGCTTGTGACGTGCAGTGACGTGCTCTGAAACACGTCATATTCGCAACCAACACCAATTACTTGACCCATAGCTAGATCATCCCAATATAGCCCACCCTGGTAATTAATCAGTCCCATAAAATCGGCCAAGCGAAAATCTGGGACAGAGACTTGATTGCAGTTATCTGGGTAATTCCATGATATGTTGAACTAAGTGATTTGTGATTGCTTTCCCCAAGCTCATCATTAACCTCAAGATTATTAACTAGTGATTCTTTGTTGGCAAGTATCAAGTCAAACAGGTTGTTTCCTCTAGTTGGTTCTGTCACAAATTGTTTTAAAAATCAATCCTGAGCCGTATCAAGAAAGTCACTACACTCACGATTTCCTGTCACTTTGTTCCAATCAATTTCTCTATAGATAAAATCTCCCATTAACACAACATTTTCATATCTAGATTCCTTATGAATTTCGTCCCATAACAGCCTACCGCACTCCCTATCAAGGTATGGGTGCCTATAAATCACACACAAAGTTATTTTTTCACGACCTTCGAGAAACTGTAGCCAAACAGATTCTGTGTCCGATGTTTCTAATCTTATATCTTGCCTAACGCAACAATTTAAATTATCTCTGACATACATCGCCACTCAACCACCCTTCCTGTTGACTCTGTCAGTGTGGAATAGTTTATAACCTTGTATATTGCATTCATAAGGCATTTCTCTATCTTTCAAGTTGAATCAGGTCTTTATTATAGCAATAATATCTATATTACCTGCACTTGCAAATAATCTTAGTTCATCTATGTTATTTCTTAGACTCCTACTATTTTTATAGTAAACCTTAAGGGAGCTAGTCACTCGTTGCCCTCTACTATCTCTCTTTGTTTGTTAAGCAATTGCTTTGCCTTTATTATCAACTTTATTTTGAATATCATCTTTTAAACATATCCTTGGCGTATCCTGGTAATATCTGCTGTTTTCAACCCTAGTATTGCAGCCTGTGTGTTATCCTTAGAACATTTATTTTTTCAGCATATTTGTTATAGCATACAATTTATTTATTTGATTTTATTATTTTTGTTTTGATCTACAATTTTTATTATCAAAGTTCTTTATTGAATTGAGAGTAAAGGCAGCTCACTTTTTAAATTAATTCAAGTTACAGTACTATTCCTTTTCCTTTTGAATTTTCCATTTCTTTATTTAATCAAGTAAAATTTCAGTGAGTTTTCTTTTCTCATTCAGTGTGTCTTATAATTTTTATTTATTTATGCAGAGTTAGTTAAACATCTTTATTTTCAATTTACTTAAGATTTTGTCGTATACATTTTTTTTAGTCTTTACTTTCATTATCTTTGTGAAATTTCCCTGAAATCTTATCTCAATTACCTTTGAACAGTGGCAGCAATGCATTAGTGAATAACGTCAGTCAGGCCAATGTTGTACCTGTGCAAAATCATAATGGTCAGTTACAGACTAATAGACCACAACAGACCCCTAGACAATATAGTTTTTCATGTGACCCTCATGATGCTTTGCCCTTATTTAATGACAACCTGAATAATCTTAAAGCATGGTCTACTGAATCTGCACTCTCTAGAAAGGCGTAGAATTAGGGGGGATATGATTGAGGTGAATAGCGTTATAAAAATATCTAGCCTAGACAGAACTCGCAGCAATGGCTTCAAGTTGGAAAAATTCAGATTCAGGAAGTATATAGGTTAAGCACTGGTTGGTAATAGAGTTGTGGAGGAGTAGAAGCTAAGACGTTGTTTAGTTTTAAAAATAGGTTAGATAAAAATGGGTTAGATAAATACATGAGTCCGTCTTTCTGGAGTCCCTTCTGTCTCCTTAGTGAATACTTCTTTAAATGTTAGTGGAGACAGAAACACGGAGGGGTGGGGTACAACACCAAGTGCTAGGCACAATACATACAACCGAGGAAGAAGTGAGGAGGCTGTTAAGCGAACTTTATACCTCAAAGGCGATGGGGTCGGATAACATCTCTCCATGGGTCCTGAGAGGGGGAGCAGAGGAGCTCTGTGCACCACTAACAACAATCATCAACATATCGATCGAAACAGGGCAGCTCCCTGAGGTATGTATGTATGTGTGTACTCACCTAATTGTGGTTCTAGGGGTCGAGACTCAGCTCCTGGCCCCGCCTCTTCACTGATCGCTACTAGGTCCTCTCTCTCCCTGCTCCATGAGCTTTATCATACCTCGTCTTAAAGCTATGTATGGTTCCTGCCTCCACTACATCACTTACTAGACTATTCCACTTCCTGACTACTCTATGACTGAAGAAATACATCATAACATCCCTTTGACTCATCTGAGTCTTCAACTTCCAATTGTGACCCCTTGTTTCTGTATGCCCTTTCTGGAACATCCTGTCTCTGTCCACTTTGTTTATTCCATGCAGAATTTTGTTTGTCCTTATCATGTCTTCCCTAACCCTCCTGTCCTCCAGTGTTGTCAGGCCGATTTCAATTAACATTTCTTCGTAGGACATTCCCCTTATCTCTGGAACTAACATTATCACAAACCTTTGCAATTTCTCTAATTTCTTGACGTGCTTGACCAGGTGTGGGTTCCAAACCGGTGCTGCATGCTCCAGTATGGGCCTGACGTACATAGTGTACAGTGTCTTGAACAATTCCTTACTAAGGTATCGGAACGCCATTCTCAAGTTTGCCAGGCGCCCATAGGCTGCAGCAGTTATCTGGTTGATGTGTGCTTCCGGAGCCGTGCTCAGTGTTGTACTCACCCCAAGATCTTTCTCCTTGAGCGATGTTTGCAGTCTTTTGCCACCTATCCTATACTCTGTCTGCGGTCTTCTTTGCCCTTCCCCAATCTTCATGACTTTGCATTTGGCGGGGTTAAATTCGGGAAGCCAGTTGCTGGACCAGGTGTCCAGCCTATTCAGGTCTCTTTGAAGACCTGCCTGATCCTTATCTGATTTAATTTTTCTTAATCACTTCACATCATCTGCGAATAGGGGCATTTCTGAGCCCTAGTACTAACCCCTGTGGGACCCCGCTCGTCACAGGCGCCCACTGTGATACCTCATCACCTACCATGACTCGTTGTTGCCTCCCTGTCAGGCATTCTCTGATCCACTGCAGTGCCCTTCCTGTTATACGCGCCTGATCCTCTAGCTTCTGCACTAATCTCTTGTGAGGAACTGTGTCGAAGGCCTTCTTGCAGTCCAAGAAAATGTAGTGAACCCACCCCTCTCTCTTGTGTCTTCTGTTACTTTGTCATAAAACTCCAGAAGGTTTGTGACACAGGATTTGCCTTCCATGAATTCTTGTTGGTTGTCGTTTATAATCTTGTTCCGTTCCAGGTGCTCCACCAATCTCTTTTCCATGACTTTGCATACTATACACGTCAGTGACACTGGTTTATAGTTTAGTGCCTCTTTTCTTTCTCCTTTTTTAAAAATGAAAACTGCATTTGCCGTCTTCCATACCTCAGGTAGTTGCCCAGTTTCAAGGGATGTGTTGAAGATTGTGGATAGTGGCACATACAGCGTATCTGCTCCCTTTCTAAGGACCAACCGGGAGATGTTGTCCGGTTCCATCGCTGCTAAGTGACCTTGATGCCTTTAATTAAGGCATCAAGGACACTTAGCAGCTTCTTCACCACCTCCTCAGTTGTGTGTATGTCATCCAACACTTGTTGGTATATTCGTTGTTGGTGTCCCGCTCTGTTCTGTCTTCCCAGAGTCCTTCCTGTCTCCACTGTAAATACTTCCTTAAATCTCGTGTTGAGCTCCTCACATACCTCTCGATTGTTTCTTGTGAGTTCCCCACTTATTTCAGCTTGATCACCCTGGTCTTTGACTGGTCTTCCTCCTAAATGTGGCTATACAGCAGTTTCGGTCAGACTTGACTTTCGATGCTATGTTGTTTTCGTACTGTCGTTTGGCCTCCATCCTTATCTGTGCGTACTCGGTTCTGGCTCTTTGACTAATCTCCTTATTTTCCTGCGTCCTTTACCTTCTGTACTTTTTCCATTCTCTAGTTCACTTAGTTTTTGCTTCCCTACACCTTTGGGTAAACCAAGGGCTCGCTTTCGTCTTCCCATTATTTCTGTTGCTCTTGGGAACAAACGTTTCATCTGCCTCCTTGCATTTTGTTGTTACGTATTCCATCATTTCGTTTACTGACTTTCCTACCAGTTCTCTGTCCCACTGAACCTCCTGCAGGAAGTTCCTCATACCTGTGTAGTACCCCCTTTTATAGTTTGGCTTTTCCCATTCAAATACTGTTACCCTCTTTTCTTGTAACTCTACTATGTATTCAAAGCTCAGAACCACGTGATCACTAGCTCCAAAAGGCCTCTCATATGTGATGTCCTCAATGTCTGAACTGCTCAGGGTGAACACGAGGTACATACAGTCTTGCTGGTTCATCCTCCCCTCTCTCTCTGGTAGTGTCCCTGGTTTTCCAGTACCACATCCATGTGTGTGTGTGTGATTGAGCCCCATTGTATTTTCAGGACCTGCCTCTTATTCACTAATCGGGAAGAGTGGCACATCACCAGAGTAATGGAATTCATCACATTTACATTGTAAATTCATGTACTGATTTTGCTTCTACTGCTTCCTAACTAAGTGTGTTCCCTACACTACCTCATTTTAAAGAACTTTTTATACTTCTTAAACGTATTCTGGTGCTTAGCTTATATGTATATGCTCCCTTGTGCTGGTCTTCACTGTTACGTATATTGGTTCATTATACCATTTGTCAATATCTTTAAGTATCTTGTAGATTTTGATCATGTTAATCAGAATTTTCCTATTTTTATGATGTTTAATTATTTGAAAATGTCCTTAACGATCAGGTAAATTATTCAGAAACGAGATTTACATAAACAAATTTTGACCTAAAGCTTTTTTATTTGTCAAGGAAGTGTCCTGAAAGTCCTTTTCCGATTTTTTTTTACAGCAAAATGGTAATTGACAGGAAAATGGAATTTTCTGCATATTATAGAATCACCGTTGTTGAATATATGCAACATGTTCACGTATAGTGACCCATAAAACATCTAATCGATTATCCAGCTCATTCCACGTATTGGCTAACATATGTGCTATTATTTATTCTAGTACGGAATGTTTTAATGTCAGTTGCTGGAATCTGGAAAAACAATGTCCTTCGCAAATCTCCTCAAGAGAAAATCTGAAGGTGTGATATGAGGGAAGTATGGGACCTCACGCTCCATCCATCCGCCAGGGATCTCCATAAAACGATAATTACGCTATCGGAAAATGACTTTGTGGACAAATTTTTTTCTGAAAACTGTTCAAATATTTGCCCACGCTGCATACCCAGGTAACGTTATCCTCTTTATGTGACCTTCCGGCGACATTGTCGGTGTTATTTCCTCTCCAGTGATATTTTCTCCTCTCTGACACTAGTAGCTGCTTTCCACTTAGGAGGTTCAGTGTTACTGGTATCCTTTCACCTTCTTCCCTACACATCTTGCACTTTAATTACAGCTGAATCGAATTTACTACTTGTTTAACCATTCATATAACTTATTTCTACTTCCACTAACTTACTCATGGTTTCCTGTAGCTTGTTCACGACTTTCTAAAGATTATTCAGAACCCCTTGTTACTTATTCAACATTGTTTAAATTTGGTATATTTATTCTTAAGACCGTTACAAATTAGACACATATGCAACACTTGGGTATCTTTATTGAGGAAACGTTTCGCCACACAGTGGCTTCATCAGTCCATACAAAGGAGAAAGGTGTAAGGAGAGGAGGGGTTTGTCAGGTTATATTGTAGCTCAGTACTTTCTGTAGTGATTCATGATTTTCTGTAGCTTATTTATGTCTTCTTTTAGTTTACTGATGGTTAGGGAAGATTTGTCAGGAAAAAGGACTATTGTTTCCTGACGTAGGTCAGATGATGATCCGCTTCACATTGTTTTATTCATCAGGAAGCAAGACAAGCGTCTCCTGGCGCGGGTCTCCATCGTATGGATGACTTGTTGATATTATTTATATTATTCATTAGGTTAGATAAGGGTTGTCAGGAAAGAGGACAATTGATCCGCAGCTTGAGCTTTTGGTCATGTGATCGAGGGCTTCCTCTCACTTATCAGTCCTTCCTTTAAAAATTATGTTTATGATTATAACCACGGGAAAATAATCAGTTTGGAAGACTTCCGGTATATGCTGGTAGAGGCGGAAAATCGAATAAGTAATCGTCCCCTCACATACATTAGTGAAACTCCTGATGTGGATATATTAACACCTCATTTAATATGAGGACAAAAATTGCAGTCTGCACCTATCTACAGAGATAACCTATCTACAGAGAAAACTTATCTACAGAGATACTGCAGAAGAAAGTGATGAAGATTATAATAATGCAGAATTATTGCGGGATAAATTTAGTGTGTTAAATAAGGTGATTAATTACTGGTCTAACGTGTGGTGTAAATAATATGTACTCACTCTAATTGAACACTTTTATGGTGCGCCAGAAGCTGTGAACAGGCAGAACATTCAACCCGGCGATGTTGTATTGAGTGATACAGAGCAATATCGAATATTGTGGCTACTGGGCAAGGTGTTAACATTATACCCAGACTAACAAGGTGTTGTTAGGAATGTCCTTGTGTTGTTTCGTGGTCACGAAAGTACTATTAATAAATTAATTCCCTTAGAATTAAGTGGTGTACAGCAAATGGGAACTGATGATCTAAGGGAAAGTGAGATGAGAGTAATTGAAGAGAGAGCTGACCAAGAAATTCAAGATGAAGAATTCGTTGTAAGACCTACTAGGAGAATAGCAACCTAGGGTCGATCTCGTTGGAAATAATTAATAGACGAAGTTAATGTATTTCACACCCGGAAATATCACTAAATTTTAATAAACTTATGTAGGGAGGAGAAACGAAAATGTAGGTACGGGAAGGAGATTAATCGACAAGTTGGCGAATGTTCCTAGTAATATTAGGGGACAATTAAACGTTACAATATAAGTGAAGATGACAGACATTTGCAAATGTCCAGCTAAGGAAGGAAAAGTAAAAGTCTGGTAATTGGACGACAGAAAATGCGTCGCAGAAACTGATGGAGACGCCATATTGTCGTCGACCTGACTCACGAAATCGTAATGACACGACTGCAAACCACGGGCGGGTTTAGAACCCCACCCGTGGTATAGTTTGTCGTCGACCGTATGCACCCGTCAATAATCAGCTGTTTTACAAACCACACAACAGGTAAGGTTATTTGATATTAGTCAATGTTCTTGCACTCTTATCGGTGAAAGCATTAGGATGTACCATCAATGGAATAAATTGGTAAGTATAATTATGTATTTAATATGAAATAATGTTATTAATTGTATACTAGTTGACAAAAAAAACTTCAGTAAGTAAAGTCCACTTAGATTCTTAACTTTACACTCTACTAAATAGTCAGTTTACTGACATAAATTTTCAAAATAAATATACAGGAACCATATGTTCCTAATCCAGAGCTAGTCGGGAAGCTGAGATGGTGGGCTTGCGACCCCAGTGTCCCTCAAGTCTCCAAGATACTTCAACATCAGTTACATTCTGTTTTTGTGTCAATATTTGGTGGAAGGTTAATTTGAGATTGTGTTCTCGTAAAAAATCCTCCACAGTATTGAAACACAAGTAAAAAGATCTTTTTGTATCTCAAAGACCTTCTTCATCACCTGGAGAGGATCTCAGACTGAGGCAGAAGTATGCCGATCTGTTTTACCTGTGTTTCGGTTTCTTGTCTAAGTGGTTTCTCAGTTTTAGTGCATATTTATATGAGATGGGGATTAGTCGTCTCCTCCCTCTCCATCTCGTTTATAGGGCATATCGTCCGGTGAATATGCATCCAGAGGCTCATTTATCTCTGAATATATACACCTAGATTTGCATAACTGTATATACACCGACAGGAGCATATCTCGGTGTATATACCTCAAAAGGTGTACATCACTCGGATTACGTAACAAGCTAACTAATCGCCCGTCAGCTTTTGTTTTGTATTTCATCTTTATTCACATTTAATTGTCTCACACACCTTAGTAACTTATCTCCCTCAGTTTCCTTTGAGACTTCATTAGAATTACATTTACCTCGGTTAAATTCTTTCTAGTCGTGTATTTGAAGCCAAGGCCTTCGTTGCCTGGTGTTCCAGCCCTGGTCATGCTGCCACCACCGATATTAATTAACTTGCTGGGGTTTGCCTGTATCAACTGATTATGTAACGAAATAAATTGTTATTGGTATAGAAATGTTTGCAAGATCGAATGAATTTCTCGGAAGCAATTCACGGTAGACGTTTATTATTATTATTATTACGGGAAATTACTAAACCCGCATGAATCATACAATGCCTGAGAAATGGTAAGTAATTAGGGTTTATTCAAAGAATGAAGCTCCAGTTCCTTGGATATAGTTCCTTCACCAGCATTAATAAGGCACCGTTCCCCATGAAGGGAGATGAGGGTTGTGTGGTTGGCTTGCGAGATCAATGGAAACACTCGAAACCAAACATAGATAGACACCTTAATCATATGTATGGAAACTACAGTTTATAAACACAAGTACTGATTTTTTTTGGTGGGGGATAGGGAACGGAATTGCATAATTATCAATATTATTATTGTTTTTTATTAACACATCGGCCGTTTCCCACCAAGGCAGGATGGCCCGACAAAGAAAAACTTTCATCATCATTCACTCCATCACTGTCTTGCCAGAGGCGTGCTTACACTACAGCTACAAAACTGCAACATTAACACCCCTCCTTCAGAGTGCCGGCACTGTACTTCCCATCTCCAGGAATCAAGTCGGGAATGCTGGTTTCCCTGAAACCTTTCATAAATGTTACCTTGCCTACACTCCAACAGCACGTCAAGTCCTAAAAAAACATTTGTCTCTATTCGCTCCTATCTAACACGC
Organism: Cherax destructor; assembly: GCA_009830355.1. Taxonomy (NCBI): domain Eukaryota; kingdom Metazoa; phylum Arthropoda; class Malacostraca; order Decapoda; family Parastacidae; genus Cherax; species Cherax destructor. The sequence continues at coordinate 18,133 of WNWK01009785.1, forward strand.
TCACGCACGCTTGCTGGAAGTCCAAGCCCATCGCACACAAAACCTCCTTTACCCCCTCCCTCCAACCTTTCCTAGGCCGACCCCTACCCCGCCTTCCCTCCACTACAGATTTATACACTCTCGAATTCATTCTATTTTGTTCCATCCTTTCTATATGTCCAAGCAATCTCAACAACCCCTCCTCAGCTCTCTGGATAATAGTTTTGGTAATCCCACACCTCCTCCTAATCTCCAAACTACGGATTCTCTGCATTATATTCACACCACACATTGCCCTCAGACACGACATGTCCACTGCCTCCAGCCTTCTATTTGTTGCAACATTCACAACCCATGTCTCACGCCCATACAAGAGTGTTGGCACACCTATACTCTCATACATTTCCCTCTTTGCTTTCATGGATAAAGTTTTCTGTCTCCACAAGCTCCTCAGTGCACCACTCATATACCCTTCATATACCCATCTGCTGACACATCCACTCCCAAATATCTGAACACATTCACCTCCTCCATACTCTCTCCCTCCAATCTGATATCCAATCTTCCGTTATCTATTTTTTTTGGTTATCCTCATCACCTTACTCTTTCCTATATTCACTTTTAATTTCCTTCTATTACATACCCTACCAAACTCACCCACCAACCTCTGCAACTTCTATTCAGAATCCCCCAAAAGCACAGTGTCATCAGCAAAGAACAACTGTGACAACTCCCACTTTTTGTTAGATTCTTTATCTTTTAACCCCACACCTCTTGCCAACACCCAAGCATTCACTTATCTTACAACTCCATCTATAAATATATTAAACAACCACGGTGACATCACACATCCCTGTCTAAGGCCTTCTTTTACTGGGAAATAATGTCCCTCTCGCCTACATACTCTAACCTGTGCCTCACTATCCTCGTAAAAACTTTTCACCGCTTTCAATAACCTACTTCCTATTCCATAAATTTGCAACATCTGCCACATTGCCCCTCTATCCACCCTATCATATGCTCTTTCCAAATCCATAAATTCCACAAACACTTCTTTACCCTTATCTAAATATTGTTCACCTACATGTTTCACTGCAAACACTTGGTCTACACACCCCCTACCCTTCCTAAAGCCTCCTTGTTCATCCGCTATCCTGCTCTCCGTCTTACTCCTAATTCTTTCAGTAATAACTCTAACATACACTTTACCAGGTATACTCAACAGACTTATTCCCCTATAATTTTTACACTTTCTTTTGTCCCTTTTGCCTTTATACAAAGGAATTATGCATGCTATCTGCCAATCCCTAGGTACCTTACCCTCTTCCATACATTTATTAAATAAAAGTACTAACCACTCTAAAACTATATCCCCAAATGCCTTTCACATTTCTATCTTTATCCCATCAATCCCAGCTGCTTTACCCCCTTTCATTCTACTCACTGCCTCACGATCTTCCCCCACACTCACAACTGGTTCTTCTTCACTCCTATAAGATGTTATTCCTCCTTGCCTTATACACGAAATCACAGCTTCCAAATCTTCATCAACATTTAACAATTCCTAAAAATATTCCCTCCATCTTCCCGATACCTCTAACTCTCCATTTAATAACTCTCCTCTCCTCTTTTTAACTGACATATCCATTCCTTCCCTAGGTTTTCTCAACTTGTTAATCTCACTCCAAAACTTTTTCGTATTTTCAACAAAATTTGTTGATAACATCTCACCCACCCTCTCATTTGCTCTCTTGTTTACACTGCTTTACCACTTTCTTAACCTATTTTTTTCTCTCCATATACTCCTCCCTCCTTGCATCACTTCTACTTTGTAAAAATCTCTCATATGCTAACTTTTTCTCTCTTACTACTCTCTTTAAATCATCATTCCACCAATCGCTCTTCTTCCCTCCCGCACCCACTTTACTATAACCACTATAGCAATATATTCTTAAACTTACCCAATACCTCTTCTACCCCACTGATTATACTCTCACTAGCCCATCTGTCCTCCAACAGTTGTTTATATCTTACCCTAACCGCCTCCTCCTTTAGTTTATAAATCTTCACTTCTCTCTTACTTGCTGTTTCCATTCTCCTTGTATCCCATCTACCTTTTACTCTCACTGTAGCTACAACTAAAAAGTGATCTGATATATCTGTGGCCCCTCTATAAACATGTACATCCTGAAGTCTACTCAACAGTCTTTTATCTACCAAGACATAGTCCAACAAACTACTGTCATTTCGCCCTACATCATATCTTGTATACTTATTTATCCTCTTTTTTCTGAAAATATGTGTTACCTATAACCAAACCTCTTTTTATACAAATTTCAATCAAATGCTCCCCATTATCATTTACACCTGGTACACTAAACTTACCTACCACCCCCTCTCTAAACGCTTCTCCTACTTTAGCATTTAAGTCCCCTACCACGATTACTCTCTCACTTGGCTCAAAAGTTCCTTCACACTCGCTTAACATTTCCCAAAATCTCTCTCTCTCCTCTACACTCCTCTCTTATCCAGGTGCATACGCACTTATTATGACCCACTTTTCACATCCGACCCTTATTTTAATTCACATAATCCTTGAATTTATACATTTATGTTCCCTCTTCTCTCTCCATAACTGATCCTTCAATATTATTGCTACCCCTTCCTTAGCTCTAACTCTCTCAAATACTCCTGACTTAATCCCAGTTATTTCTCCCCACTGAAACTCGCCTACCCCCTTCAGCTTTGTTTCGCTTAGGGCCAGGACATCCAACTTCTTTTCATTCATAACATTAGCAATCATCTCTTTCTTATCATCCGCACTACATCCACGCACATTCAAACATCCCAATTTTATGAAGTTTTTACTTATCTTCGTTTTAGTAATTTATTCAGGAGAAGGGGTTACTAGCCCATTGCTCCCGGCATTTAGTCGCTTCTTACGACACGCATAGCTTACAGAGGAAGAATTTTGTTCCACTTTCCCATGGAGATAAGCAGAAATAAAAAAGAACAAGAACTAGGAAGAAAAATAGAAGAAAAATATAGGAAATTAAAGAAATTTAACTATGCATTTAGATGAAGTTCGATACCCATAAGTCACACAGTAAATGTATTTATAATTACAGTTAGTCTCTTACAATGTTTTTTTATTATTTTGGTCAGCTTTCAGTAGTAATTATTTTATAGTATAAAATTTTCTCACATTAATCTATAAAATTTGTCTTTGCGTTATTCATTTTTGACACTGAACTGCAAAGGTTAACAAATATGTATTTGTATACTATTTGGGTTTGAATTTCAATGACTAAAGTTCAACATTGATTAAAGTTAGTATTTTTATTCATATGACCATTACATCGATGGAGATGTTTTGTTTGTCAGGAAGCAGGAAAGTGTCTCCTGTACGCTGGTCTTCATCAGATGATCATCCGCTCAGTGATGAAGCATCTACTGGCATACTACTGATTATGGATGCACGAAATCGTAATAACACTATTGTCAATAAATCACGGAACAGGTGGGGATGGAACCCATGTCAGATGAGTCTCAAAGATCACATTGGTTAGCGCACAGGCCTGTGAGTTTTAAGACTCACCTGCTACAAGTTCGACCCCCACCCATTCTGCTATTTGGTTATGGATATCACTGATCAAGCAGCCGCTGGTCTGCTGCAGTTGGGCATTATTGATTAAGCAATCCATGGCACATTAGTGATAATTAAGCTTCTGTTGTCATATTGGTACTGGGTATCAGTGCTTAAGCTTCTGCCGGCTTACTGGTAGTGGGTATCAGTGATAAAGCAACCACATTGTGTTCATTTTTTTTTTATCTTGATAATGGTGTTATATATTTTTTTGCATTTTTGAAATGAGTTCCTCACTATTATTTTTTGGCAGCGCCTGCAAAAAGTTATTGGTATATCCTCGAGGAAAGTGTTAACGAGCCTAAAGGTACTTGCTCTTTAGGGCTATTATATTGCACTATGCATATTTTCTATATATCTCTTTATATCTTTCAGTAATTGTATTCAATACTAGGATAAATCAGGAAACAGAATAAAGAAATATCCATATTTTTCCACTTATTTTAAATCGTTAAAATTGCGCTGGTGTTAAAAATATTATATTTCCAGACTAAGTTGTAGCTACAGTGAGAGTAAAAGGTAGATGGGATACAAGGAAAATGGAAGCAGCAAGTAAGAGAGAGGTGAAGGTTTATAAACTAAAGGAGGAGGCAGTTAGGGTAAGATATAAACAACTGTTGGAAGACAGATGTGCTAGTGAGTAAAGGCAATGGGGTAGAAGATGTATGGGGTAAGTTTAAGAATATAGTGTTAGAGTGTTCAGCAGAAGTTTGTGGTTATAGGAAAGTGGGTGAGGGAGGGAAGAAGAGTGATTGGTGGAATGATGGAGTATAGAGAACAGTAAGAGAGAAAAAGTTAGCATTTGAGAAGTTTTTACAAATAAGAAGTGATGAAAGGAGGGAGGAGTATATGGAGAGAAAAGAGAGGTTAAGAGAGTTGTGAAGTAATGTAAAGAGAGAGCAAATGAAAATAAGATAAAGTTTTGGAGTGAGATTAATAAGTTGAGGAAGCCTATGGAACTAATGGATTTGTTAGTTAAAAACAGGAGAGGAGAGTTATTAAACGGAGGGTTAAAGGTATTAGGAAGATCGAGGGAATGTTTTGAAGAATTGTTAAATGTTGATGAAGATAGGGAAACTGTGATTTTGTGTATAGGACAAAGAGAAATAACATCTTATAGGAGCGATGAAGAACCAGTTATGAGTGTGGGGGAAGTGCGACGGGCAGTGGATAGAATGAAAGGATGTAAAGCAGCTGAGATTGATGGGATGAAGATAGAAATGTTAAAAGCAGGTGGGGATATAGTTTTGGAGTGGTTAGTGTTTTCATTTAATAAATGTATGGAAGAGGGTAAGAAACCTAGGGATTCGCAGAGAGCATGTATAATTCCTTTGCATAAAGGCAAATAGGACAAAAGAGAGTGTAAAAATTATAGGGAAATAAGTCTGTTGTGTATACCTGGTAAAGTGTATGGTAGAGTTATTATTGAAAGAATTAAGAGTAAGACGGAGAGCAGGGTAGCAGATGAACAAGGAGGATAAAGGAACGACCGGGGTGTGTAGACCAAGTGTTTACAGAGAAACATATAGGTGAACAGTATTTAGAAAATGGTAAAGAGGTTTTTGTGGCATTTATGGATTTGGAAAATACGTATGTTAGGGGAGCAATGTGGCAGATATTGCAAACGTATGGAATAGAAGGTAGGTTATTGAAAGCAGTGAACCGTCTTTACGAGGATAGTGAGGCTCAGGTTAGAGCATGTAGGCGAGAGGGAGATTATTTCCCAGTAAAAGTAGGATTTAGGCAGGGATATGTGATGTCACCATAGTTGTTTAATATATTTATTGATGGAGTTGTAAGAGAAGAAAATGCTCGGGTGTTGGCTAGAGGTGTGGGATTAAAAGATGTAAAAATAGTAAATTGAAAGTGAATATAGGAAAGAATTATGTGAAAAGGATAACAAAAAATTAGGCAAAGGAAAATTGGAAATCAGATTGGAGGAAGAGAGTATGGAGGAGGTGAATGTATTCAGATATTTGGGAGTGGACGTGTCAGCAGATGGGTCTAAGAAAGATGAGGTGAATCATAGAACTGACGAGGGAAAAAAGGTGAGTTGTGCACTGAGGAGTCTGTGGAGACAAACAACTTTATCCATGAAAGCAAATCGGGAAAATGTATGAAAGTATAGTTTTACTAACGGTCTTGTATGGGTGTGAGGCATGTGTGGTGAATGTTGCAACAAGGAGAAGGCTGGAGGCAGTGGAGATGTCATGTATGAGGGCAATGTGTGGTGTGAATATAATGCAGATAATCCCAAGTTTGGAGATTAGGAGGAGGTGCGGGATTACCAAAATTTTTATCCAGAGGGCTGAGGAGTGGTTATTGAGATGGTCTGGACATGTAGAGAGGATGGAACAAAATAGAATGACATAGAGAGTGTATAAATCTGTAGTGGAGGGAAGGCGGGGTAGGGGTCGGCCTAAGAAAGGTTGGAGGGAGGGGGTAAAGAAGGTTTTGTGTGCAAGAGGCTTGGACTTCCAGCAAGCGTGCGGGAGCGTGTTAGATAGGAGCAAATGGAGACGAATGGTTTCTAGGACTTAATGTGCTATTGGAGTGTAAGCAAGGTAACATTTATGAAGGGATTCAGGGAAACTGGCAGGTCGGACTTTATTCCTGGAGATGGGAAGTACAGTGCCGTCACTCTGAAGGAGGGGTGTTAATGTTGCAGTTTTATAACTGTAGTCTAAGCATGCCTTTGGCAAGACAGAGATGGAGTGAATGATGATGAAAGTTTTTCTTTTTCGGGCCACCCTGCCTTGGTGGGAAACGGCCGATGTGTTAATAAATAAATTAAAAAATCCAGATTGAGAGTCAAATGTACTTGTCTAACAGAGATGAGCAGGTCTTTATATTCACATGAAGAGAATGATTTAGCATTTTCTGTAATAAAGTTAGGTAAGTTTTCTAAGGTACTTTTGGTTCAAAATTAATATTTTTTACAATAACATAAATGAAAAAAGTATGTCTTTAAACGTATAAGAGAAAATTATAGAAAGCACTTAATTTTAAATTAGTTCTTGCTAATTGGTCAATTTTACACACACACACACACACACACACACACACACACACACACACACACACACACACACACACACACACACACACACACGCACGCACACACACACACGCACACACTCGCAGCTACCTGAGGTATGGAAGAAGGCAAATGTAGTTCCCATTTTTAAGAAAGGAGACAGAAACGAAGCACTAAACTATAGACCAGTGTCACTTACGTGTATAGTGTGCAAAGTCATGGAGAAAATTATGAGGAGGAGAATGGTAGAGCACCTGGAACGGCACAGAATTATAAACGACAACCAGCACGGATTCATGGAAGGCAAATCCTGTGTCACAAACCTTCTGGAGTTCTATGGCAAAGTAATAGAAGTAAGACACGAGAGAGAGAGGTGGGTTGTTTGCATTTTCTTGGGCTGCAGGAAGGCCTTCGACACAGTTCCTCATAAGAGATTAGTGCAGAAGTTAGAGGATCAAGCGTGTATAACAGGAAGGGCACTGCAATGGATCAGAGAATACCTGACATGGAGGCAACAACGTTCATGGTACGTGATGAGGTATCACAGTTGGCGCCTGTGACGAGTGGGGTTTCACAAAGGTCAGTCCTAGGACCGGTGCTATTCTTGGTATATGTGAATGACATGTCGGAAAGGGATAGACTCAGAAGTGTCTCTGTTCGCAGACGATGTGAAGTTAATGAGGAGAATTAAATCAGATGAGAATCAAGCAGGACTTCAAAGAGACCTGGACAGGCTGGACACCTGGTCCAGCAACTGGCTTCTCGAATTTAACCCCGCCAAAATACTGCGGGGAGTAGACAAGGTGGATAGAGACAGGATATTCCAGAGAGGGGACACAGAAAGAAGGGGTCAAAATTGGAAGTTGAAGACTCAGATGAGTCAAAGGGATGATAGGAAGTACTTCTTCAGCCATAGAGTAGTCAGGAAGTGGAATAGTCTAGCAAGTGATGTAGTGGAGGCAGGAACCATAAATAGCTTTAAGACGAGGTATGATAAAGCTCATGGAGCAGTGAGAGAAGGGACCCAGTAGAGATCAGTGAAGAGGCGGGGCGAGGAGCTGAGTGTCGACCTCTACAACCACAATTAGGTGAGTACACACACACACACACACACACACACACACACACACACACACACACACACACACACACACACACACACACACACACACACAATATATATATATATATATATATATATATATATATATATATATATATATATATATATATATATATATATATGTATATATATGATATATATGTATATATATATATATATATATATATATATATATATATATATATATATATATATATATATATATATATATATATATATATATATATATATATGTCGTGCCGATTAGGTAAAACTGGTCAATTAGCAAGAACTCATCTAAAATTAAGTCCTTTCTAAAATGTTCTCTTATACGTTTAAAGATATATTTTTTCATTTATGTTAATGTAAAAATTTATAATTTTGTACCAAGAGAAGCTTTGAAAACCTACCTAACCTTATTACAACAAGCTCAATTTAATTTAGCCTAACCCAACTAAATATATTTTAGATACGTTAACATTAATTTAATAATAAACAAACACAATTAAATATATTTTTTTCGTTATGTTCAGAATGATTTTGGCGAAATTATTGCATACACAAATTTTCACTTGTCTTATATGGCAAGGTGAGCGTTGCTATTTAAGCCAAAATCGCAAGTTTTACCTAATATGCACGACATATATATGTATATACGTATATATGTATATACGTATACGTATACATATATTACACATGAAACGAAACCAAAATTTTGGCCGATACTGATACCCAATCCGAATGCCTTATCTGATCGACTTCAGATTTTCATCCCTGGTCATGTATTAGAGGTTGCCTTTATTCAGTTTTACATCAATAATTCCCAAAATTAGTTTCCATGAGGTAACTTTTAAAAGTCTCTTTGACCGGCTTCAAAATTTCAGCACTCGTATATCCTACTAAGAAGGAGGTTTGTATTCTTAGCGGAGTAATGTAGGTACCATCTTACCCCTTAATCTCTACATGGTATAGTAATGTTTCTCTTTAAATGTTGTTGAGTGGCTCCTGAGCCTACGATTTAGTGCTTCCTGCTGACTAAAATAATTGTGAATGGCTATGATCTTTAATAGCTGATGCGTTTTGTGAATGGATGAAACCCTTCTTGAGTATAAGATGCTTAGTTATAAGGTTTGTTTATTGTGTTCAATGACTGGAGAATGCATCTTTTCGTCAGCATTGAACTTTTACGAAGCTTTCTCACGACTTTAAATTGTGTAATTTTTTTTGCGCCTTTTATAACGGGTTGGTTTCTGTGAAATTACTGGAGAATGTCTCGTCTGATCAAAAATAAATCACATTGTTTGATAAACCATACCACGGGCGGGATGGTTTGTTTACAATCGTGTCATTACGATTTCGTGAGTCACAATGTTTGAATTTATTGGGTTAAATATATACAATGTACTTTTATTTGCCTATAACATTTGTGTGTCCTTAAGTTAATAGTAAAATCGTGTATATATTATGTACCCAAGACTTAAATATAAAAAAAAATCTTAAATATTCAAAAGATGGTGATTCTTTCTTAGAGAAATGCTTGGATTGATTTTGACCTGTGACGTTCCCCATCTGCTTTTTTTTTTTTTTAACTAGGATCATTAAAATTATGCTTTTCATGGGAATAATTTATGAGTATCTTAAAGTCATGGTAAATTTTAGGATGTTGGTCTCACTCACATAAGCAAAGAATGCCTCTTTAGGTTAGCATCTTAGTGGAAGGTTTAAATTAGATTTGAGCTGCTTATCTCCTAATATGCCTTTTTTTATTGAAAAGATTGGGATGTTAGTTTGTATATTATAACTTGTGAATCCCTCTTCAAAACATGAACGCTAATGTTCAGCTGCATTTCAAGGTTATGCTGCTACCTACGCTCTTCTAATCGCTGGCATAAACCTACAGGGAACTGGGTCATATAATACAGGGATACGTTTTTCAGATCGCACATCGACCGAAATACATCTAGTTATACCGTTAATAGCTGTGAAGGTTTCATAAATAACTCAAAGAGAAAACAACAACATTTTATTCGTTAAAGAGACCAGACAAGGAGTATGTTACAAAAGACTTATAGATTACAAGTATTCTTTCTAGGCCTTCCTAATTCCAAAAAGCTCTTTTTCAAAAGTCAATATATATATGTATAAAGAGTTTCGTTTACAATGCACACACGTCTCGGGCACTCCACTAAGGCTAACCCACTGAAATAATCAAAGCTATTAATGTATAGATCATACAGGGTCGTCGAGATATCAGGAGAATTATTTATGGATGAAAAAAAATCTTTTCTCTCAGCATTTGTTCATTTATACTTACAGCTCCATTGCTGCCAGAGATAAAACAAGGGAATTCATAGTATTAAAATTAGATACGTCCAAATTACTCATATATTCAACTACAGATGTAAAAAGAAATCCACTTGTACATTGTATACAATTATATTCCTAACAAGAACAGTTTGTACATATATAGAAACAGGTTATATATATATATATATATATATATATATATATATATATATATATATATATATATATATATATATATATATATATATATATATATATATATATATATATATATATATGGAGCCAAATACGTAAAACTTGCTATTTTGGCTTAAATAGCAACGCTCTTCTTGCCGAATAAGGCAAGCGAAAATTTGTGTATGGAATACTTTCGCAAAAATCATTCAGAACCTACCGAAAAAAATATATTTCATTGTGTTTGTTTATTATTAATTGTTGTAAACTTATCTAAAATACATTTAGCTGGATTAGGCTAAATTAAATTGCGCTTTTATAATTAGGTTAGGAAGTTTTTGTAAGGTTCTTTTGGTTCAAAATTTTTAATTTTAACATTAACATAAATGAAAAATATATATTTAAACGTATTAGAGAAAATTTTAGGAACAAATTAATTTTAAATGAGTTCTTGCTAATTGACCATTTTTTCCTATTCGGCTCGACACACACACACACACACACACACACACACACACACACGCACACACACAAACAAACATATATGTATATATATATATATATATATATATATATATATATATATATATATATATATATATATATATATATATATATATATATATAAATGCGATCACAGTAAAGAGGTGATATTACAATATGCAGAACAACCACTGTTAAAAAATATTAGTGAAATTCCGAGCAATTTCGTGACTTCTTACATTATCAAGAAACTATAACAGTAAAAGGTTAACAGTAAGACATATGAAAACGAGACCACCTCTCTACCACCCCCCAAAAAACACCTGACATTTTATGATGTTATAGATAGGTATTCAATGATCCGTGAAACACAGCTTATATTCTACCCATAGAAACTGATTACCAAGATAAAATGAATAATCTCCTAGATGATACGGAAACTTATTCTAAACTTAGAAAGAATCCCTTAGAAGCTGTTAATAGTAATTTCAATAAAACAATAAAACATCTACTGAAAGGCAAAGATGAATTAATTATAAAATTTACTTCCTCTAATCCATTTTTACTCTTTATGTATGGATTACTAAAAATGCACAAACCAAGAATTCCAGTTAGACCAATTATTAGCTCTATAGGTTCAGTTTCCCACAAATTATCAAAATGGCTTATTGATATTTTGAGCCTAATTGTTGGAAAAAATTCTAATCTTAATATTCAAACAACTTTGATTTAGTGGATAAATTAAGCACCTTGACTGACTTAAATCATTTCAACATGTTTAGTTTTGATGTCACTTCTTTGTTTACAAAAGTTCCAGTTGATGATTTATTAAGTTTCTTATCTGAAGAACTTGTTAATTACGATTTATCATTGCCAGTACTTACTATCAATAAACTTATTAAACATTGTATTATTGATGCAAAATTTTTACAGGAGTTTTGCACTCAGAAGTTTGGCATGACAATGGGAAATCCACTTTCACCTGTTCTTAGTAATTTATACATGGAATTTTTTTAAACAAGATTGGTTAGCGCAATCCTTCCTAATAGAGCTAAGTGGTTTAGATATGTTGATGATATTTTGTATCTTATGCCTAAGAATGTAGATATAAACCACTTCCTTGTAAAATTAAATAGCTTAGCTCATGGTATAAATTTTATTGTTGAGTTCGAAGAAAAAAACTCATTGCTTTTCCTAGATGTTTTAATTATTAAGGGTAACCATGATTTTAAATTTTAAATTTACAGAAAACCAGCAAACAACTGTTCCTATGTACACTATTATTCTTCACTTCAAGATAGAGGTAAACTGTCATTATTCTCATCAATGTTTTCGAGAGCTTTACGTATTTGTAGTCCAGAGTTCATTGATATAGAAATCTCCAAAATTTATGAAATAGCTAATGATCTAAAATACCCAAGAAACATAATTGATAAAGCGTTTAAAATAGCTAGAAATACTTTTTACAATTCAAAAAGGGACAACCAGCCTTATTCTACTGAAAATATGTAGGTTCTCCCTTACCATGAAAAACTTGGTTGATATGCTTTCTCGACTTAAGAACTTTAATATCAAAGTTGTATTTAAAAATCTTGACAGTTAAAAAATTTTGACTGTTGCTGACGGGTGTGTCTATATGATTCCTTGTGAAATATGTGATAAAGTTTATTACGGTGAAACTGGTAAAAGTCTTGAACTTAGGTTAAAACAACATAAATATAACATTAGAGGTGGACAAGATTCTATTGCTCTGTTTATTCAGGTGAGATATTTTAACCATCCAATTTTTTTTCAAAAGGCTGAGAAAGTTGTATCAAGCAAATCCTTGGTCAACAGGAATATAATAGAATCATGTTTTATAAAAATTTGTTTTAAAAACAATATGAATATTTCTTTTGGTTTATATGAATTGGAATCTATTTTAATTAATAAAATTTGGGAAAAATTTAAAGTACATCAGACAATTTTTTGTGTTTCATGGATCACCGACTACCTACCTAGAAGTTCATAAAAAGGCAGGTGTTGTTGGGGGGTGGCAGTGAGGTGTAGTCTCGTCCTAATAGGCCTTCCTGTTAACCTTTTATTTTTATAGTTCCTTGATAATGTGAGATGTCACGAAAGCGCTTGGAATTTCACTATTTTTTTCACAGCGGTTTTTCTGCGTATATGGCCGGTTGTTAACGAACCGGCCATAACTTTTATTACTGTATGTATAATGAAGTCATAAGTAGGCAATTACAATCATGCAATCAACGGAGAAGGAATGACTTTCAATTCCTGTACAGAGTTGTCGTCATAAATTACGTAACGGATAAATAGTTGAAACATGTTCTTCAAAGCATCATCATTCTAAAGGAAGGAATAACAATATGCCCTCTGTTAGCGAGAGAGAGTTCATAATTTAGTACCTGTGTCTTGAATATCGTCTTTGTCTACTATATTTATCTCATCGGTCATCTCACACAAAAGTAGAGAACCAATCATTCATTTTATTGCTGCCTTGCCTCAAGAACTTAAACCTCACATTTCAAATAATCCACCAAACAGCAACATTATTACCCCTACTTCAGAAAACGAGGCCTACAATGCAGTTTTCAATCCTCCAAAAGAACTCAAGTCCGAGCTCAACCCTTTTGGATTCCTTATGAATTTTTTATTTTCATAATCTGTTGACTTCCTCCATCTTAAAGATTTTCCAGGGTGCCAGTAAAATACCCTTTTTTATAAAGACCACTTATTCTCTACTAAACCTTGCTTTTCCATTAACAAGTCTCGATATAAGACTGCTGAACTGTTTAGCTTTCTACAAAAATATATAATATATATTATATCCTTCCTCCAATTGCCAATATACCCCATGAACTCATTGATTTATAATCCTTGTCTAAATTCTTTCTTATCGTTTAAAGCCAATCTTTTTCAAAATTATGTTAATGTCATAATTTCTAATTTCTACTCGATTCACAAAATTTCACACCTACCGAGCCTTATTACCACGATCGTCAATTTACGTTAGTAAGCCTACCCAACCTAATATATTAAAGATCTAGTTCCATTAATTTAATAATAAACAATTAAATTTTTTTACGTTAGTTAGAATGATTTGGTCGTATAATTGATACATCTAAATTTTACAGTCTATATATGGATAGGGAGCTGTTTCTATTTAAGCCAAAATCTAAATTTTATATATAAATATATATATATATATATATATATATATATATATATATATATATATATATATATATATATATATATATATATATATATATATATATATGCAAGACAACCACTATGAAAATAGGAATTCAAGCCTTCGTGACTACCATATTATCAAGGAACTATAGCAAAACATAAACAGAAGGCTTAAGGCAAGACTACACTCACAGTCACCATACAAACAAGACCACACTCACATGTGACAGCCCTCTGTGAAGAGGACCTGAAACCATCCCAAGCATTAAGATTTGTCCAATTTATCATTAAATTCTTCCCAAATTTTATTAATTATAAATGAATCCAATTTAATGATAAATAGGACAAATCTTAATGCTTGGGTTGAGTTTCAGGTCCTCTTCACAGAGGCTGGCGATGTAACGCTATTGTGAGGTGTGGTCTTTGTTTGTATGGTGTGACTGTGAGGTGTAGTCTTGCCCCTTTTATAAGCCTTCCTGTTTATGTTTTGCTTTATAGTTCCTTGATAATGTGAGTAGTCACGAAAGCGCTTGGAATTCCTCTATTTTTCATAGTAGTTATCTTGCATATTGTGATATCACCTGTTTACTGTGATCTTTTTATATATATATATATATATATATATATATACATGAAAAACTAAAATCAGTTTATTAATACTTAGCTCTTCCGTGATCTTGCAGTGTCATTAGACTGTAAAATGTTACAAAGATGTACACTGTATACAGGACCAGATATGTTCCAATTTAACGTAGTAAAATAGTTAAAAATAATATGAAGGCTAAAAAACATGCCGACTAGAGTAAACATGCCGAATAGGTAAAACTGGTCAATTAGCAAGAACTCATTTAAAATGAAGTCCTTTCTAAAATTTTCTGGTATACATTTAAAGATATATATTTTTTAATTTATGTTAATATAAAAATTGATAATGTTTAACGAAAAGAACTTTACAAAACTTACCTAATCTTATTATAACAAACACAATTTAATTTAGCCTAATCTAACTAAATATATTTTACTAAAGTTTACAATAATTTAATAATGAACAAACACAATGAAATATATTTTTTCCGTTAGGTTCAGAATGATTTTTTTGCGAAATTATTACATAGACAAATATTCGATTGCCTTATTTGGCAAGAAGAACGTTTATATTTAAGCCAAAATCGCAAGTTTTACGTTCAAGAATTTAAAACTATAAATATTACCTACGTTTGATTGATCACTCTTGCTAGAAAATTAATTTATATATATATATATATAATAATATATATATATATATATATATATATATATATATATATATATATATATATATATATATATATATATATATATATATATATATATATATATAGGATGGGGTCCACCTCTGGTGTCAATTGTGGACCCATTGCCTCGGAGAAGTGGATAAAAAGACTTCAAGGAAGAATATTTAGATTTCTTTCTGAAGCCATTTGAATATTCCACTTCCCTACTACCCCATCATTTTTTTTTTATACAAACTTTATTTCAAGACAAAATACAAAATACAATGGGAGTAAAACAACATAGATAACAACTCAGAGCTACATGTCAAATACTTCGTCCAACTCCCCGGCAGTGGGCCGTGCCCAGAATACTGCAGGCATTTCCCTCTGGATCGCAACACTGAGTCTCTGAAACAGGAAGCTGGTCGCCCTGTGGTCCTTGGTTTCTATGATGAGTTTTCCACCCAGCTCCTTGAGAAACTTTAGAGCACACTTGCCCCATGCTCCATGGGTCTCCGACCCTATTGGGATGAAGTTATAGCAAGAGGGAAGGTCTTCATATTTGCGGGTCTTCTGGGTCTCCCTGTGGCTGGCAGCTCCACCCCTTCGGCTAAGGAGTGTGGCAGGTAGGTGTCTGCCAATGTGGCAGCACAGGTGTAGTCCCAAGCAATCTGCTTACCATCCTTCCAGGGTAGCATGGTGGCTCCATCAGGACGCTTTTGACTTCCATCAGACCTCTGCACTTGGGGTTCCCGTTGAGCTGGGCAACGGGCTGTGGCGAGGCTTCTCTTTATGATGTCATTGACCTCCTCATGTCTAGCATACTTCCTTCTGATGTGTGACACACTAGACCATGAAGTCCGAATTGGTCAGCCGTCGCCCTGCCGCAAATACACCTATGTTCGGTGAGTATGGGGGCGGCTAGGCGAAGAGCAACACCAATCCGAATGGCCTGTGGGTCGAGTCGAGTCCCCAGAGAGGAATTGGGAACAGCAAGAAGGAAATCTCCTGAGTGTGGTGCCTTCACCGCTAGGAGACGAGCTTGTCCTTTCCTGAAGCGTTGGTGAGCATTGTGTTGGAAATTTTTTCCATGATCGGTTTGTCCCAGTGGGACTGTTTGTGCTCTTTGGGAGGAGCTGGTCTACTGGAGGAGTCTGCCAGGATGTCCCACTGCACTGCTGCTTCAATGAACTTGGGGTCTTGAGCTCCCACCACCCCTCTCAAACGTTCAGGGACAATCCTCTTGACTAATCCACTGGAAGCCAAACACGATGACAGAAATGCAGGTAACGCTACCTGCCTTGCTTTGCGCACCCCTATACCTCCCAGTCGCACTGGGAGGGTTGCCTGCTCCCATTGCTGATCCTCTAGTGACAGATTCAGTGCCTTCTTGAAGGTTGATCTCAGGTGTGCGTCATACTCGTCAAGTGTTGGGTTTTCAAAGAGGGTGCGCACCTCAGGAAGTAAGTGAGTCTTGGCATAGTAAGACACCTTGTGAGGAGATACAGGGCATCATGGGCATCAAGATCACTTATTCTCTCCTCCATTCTTTTCAGGTCATTCACTTTGTCCTTGAGGACAGTGTTGATGGCGTGGTGACCCAGCGGTGCTCCCAGGAGGGTACTGTTGGATGGAGTGGTAGTAGTGACTTCTGGGAGGATTGTTTGCACTGCATTGATTATTTCCTGATTTGTTGTGATAATTTCACACTTTGAGGGATTAAGGATGAGTCCTAAGGCTTCTCCTTGTGTCTTCACCCGTTGTAGGTCCTCTAACAAGGACTCCCTAGTACCTGCCAGAGTGCCATCATCCAGGTACCAGATGTTGAGCTCGCTGCATAGGCTGGAAGTTAGTTCTCTTACTGCCAAACAGAAGAGAAGTGGAGCGAGTGGATCACCCTGTTGAACGCCCTCAGATGAGGGAATTTCATGTTCCCCAAACAAAAGAGTCGAGGGTTTGCTGTAGCCAGCTGAAATGAAGGGAAAGAGACTGGGGAACCGATCCCGAACGGCTGGCAAGACCACATCTCTCTTCACCATATTAAAGGCATATCATTTTCTAGAAAAGTGCTCAATCAAACGTAGGTAATATTTACAACGTTTGAACTTCTTGAACGTATTGACAATCCTGGGTAATAAATATTGAATGAAGTCATAAAAATGTGGCACAAACGAAACTAAATGTAGAAAATATATAATATATAGATATATATATATATATATATATATATATATATATATATATATATATATATATATATATATATATATATATATCATTTTCTAGAAAAGTGCTCAATCAAACGTAGGTAATATTTACAACGTTTGAACTTCTTGAACGTATTGACAATCCTGGGTAATAAATATTGAATGAAGTCATAAAAATGTGGCACAAACGAAACTAAATGTAGAAAATATAAAAGAAGATGAATGTTCCACATTTCATCTTTATACTGAGGCCCAAAAAATGTGTACAGCGTATTAAAATTGCAGATAAAAGCAGGTCACCCCACTTACGTCAGGTTCAGGAGAAAGTGAGTTGAGGAAAGGGACAGTAGAGTCAAAATGTTTTCCATATACCTTGTGATATGCTGAAGTTGATCACAAAACAAATTAGTATTTTGTTCATTCCTAGTAAACATTATTTAATGATTCGTAATACGTTGGAAAAATACTGAAACGTTTTGTTATTCTCTAACAGACCTCCAGTGTTCATTTGATCCAGCAATTATTTTTTTTTAATTTTAGGTCCAATATATGAGTTA
The DNA here is from genome assembly GCA_009830355.1 of Cherax destructor. NCBI lineage: Eukaryota > Metazoa > Arthropoda > Malacostraca > Decapoda > Parastacidae > Cherax > Cherax destructor. Next base: position 36,076 of record WNWK01009785.1, read on the forward strand.
TTATAGTCTTCAGAAGGAAATTAATATTCACTTGATGCATCAAAAGTTCTTCGTGTTTCAAAAGAACTCACTACTCCATTACTTATTTTGCAATGGAAACAAGGTTAAACTTGGTTGTGAGTAGGATATGTATTTTTTCAGTTTTCATTTTATTTGTGGCAAGAAATTGTCAATTTAGTATCAACTTTCATTATATTGTTATTATCTTATATTAGCTTAATATTTACTAGTATTGGTTCTTGTTTGGACACATTAATTACAAATTATTATGAGCAGCATCGTCAAGTGTACTGTGCAGTGATAACGTTTTCTTGTTCTGAACATTATTGAGTGAGGCTACTCCACTAATCTGTTTAAGAGTGTGTAGATACGCGGCAAACAGTGAATACTAATCATTGATTATCTTACTTTTCATTCATTCAACTTTAAATTATGTATGGGGAACATGGACGCCTAAATTTTAAAAGAAATTTTCGAACCGTTTACATTCTTCTTCCCGTTGACATTCAGTTTGCCGTACTTAAAAGGGCTTCAGTTTCAGGCGGAGATATTCCGTACTCCTTTTCCCTGCATTACTGTCTTCATAATATTTCGTATATTCCATTAATCAGCGTTTATTATACCTTTATGTTAATACAAACATAAATAATCTTTGTCTTAACAACCTAACCCGATCTTGATACAAGTTACATAATAATGCCTAAATATATATAAGGTCAAACTTTATTTATTTAGTAAAGTTTACCTTCAGACAATTTTTCTATTATTGTGAGGTGCAGACTGCGTATACATGAATTGAATAAATTTTCATAGGTAATGTTTTAAATTTTAAATTAAATATATATATATTATATATATTTTTATATATATATATTACAGTGGACTCGTTTAGATTCCCCAAATCACCTTTAAAGTTTATTTTAAATGCTTTTGTAATGTAATATAGTTATTTTAAATAAATTTTTTTAATATAAATTTAATATATTAATACATTATATATATATATATATATATATATATATATATATATATATATATATATATATATATATGTCGTGCCGAATAGGTTAGACTGGTGAATTAGCAAGAACTCATATAAAATTAATTCCTTTTAAAATTGTATCTTATACGCTCAAAAATATATTTTTTAATTTATGGTAATGTAAAATTTATAATTTTGTACCAAAAGAACCTTAGAAGACTTACCTAACCTTATTACAACAAGCGCAATTTAATTTAGCCTAATCCAACAAAATATATTTTAGATAACTTTACAATAATTTAATAATAAACAAACACAATGAAATATATTTTTTAGATAGGTTCAAAATTGTTTTGCGAAATTATTGCGTACACAAATTTTCGCTTGCTTTATTCGGCAAGAAGAGCGTTGCTATTTAAGCCAAAATCGCACGATATAAATATAAATATATATATATATAAATATATATATATATATATATATATATATATATATATATATATATATATATATATATATATATATATATATATATATATATTATATATATATATATATATATATATATATATATATATATATATATATATATATATATATATATATATATATATATATATATATATATATATATATATATATATATATAGTTAATTAGTTATAAAGACAGTCACTCACATACACACAGAGTTCCTACAAGCTAAGAGCAGTTATTCTATCTGTGGTTATCAAAGCATGGCCAAAGAAATGTCGTAATGTTATGTTTTATCCAAATACCAGTTTAATGCTAGGAAGAACACTTTCAGCGAATATAAGGAGACTGGCCTATACTTCTCGCCCTGTCCAAGATTAGATCATAGATATTTGTTTCATGAGTGTTGCGTAGGAATATTATGAGTGGTTATTGCTTTGCCTGGCTGAGTATTTCACAATAAAGGTGTGGGCAACCGTAAGTGCAGTCTCCGAATTTTAACGTTCTCGAATTCTTTCCTTGTGACTGTTTTATTGATCCCTATATTTATTACTAAAATTATTACGATTACTTATATTTATACGAAGTGCTCAACCCGTGAGGGTCATTTATTAGAGACGATTAAGCTTGGTCCTCCGTCCAGTAGTAGCAAGACAGACACTTGTCTCGAAGGCTATAGAAACTTGCCTCACCCTTGAGAAACACTTGGTAATGAACCTTTCACACTGTGTCAGTGCGGAGCAAGTTCTAGGTGTCTAGGGCCTTTATTGTTCAATGTGTGCCATGCCTCTCTGTAGCCTCGATACAATGACACATCTACTGCGCAGCATTGAAACCATAATGTATAATGCCTTTTGAAGTGCTGATACCAAGATTCTGATTTTGCACACATATTTTTTTTTTAAATTCTCCAGTGAAAAACAAAAGAATGGAAGTGATCCAAGCATTCATTTATATTTCAAGATCTCATCAGGATTATTCAATTCAAAGATATTTGGATCTCACCTGAAGTTTTGCAAGCAATGATATTTTTTTTATTATTATTATTGTAGCTTAGTGGCGATAATAATTAAGTTTAAAAAAAAAAATGTGTCCCTAGCCTTTGTCGCAGTGAAAATTATTTTAAATATTTATATGTAAATATACAAATACACTTTTACCACCAGCACCTACTGACACACACAGAAACACACACACACACACACACAACACACACACACACACACACACACACACACACACACACACACACACACACGACGGAACTACATGGCGGAAGGAATAGACTCCGAAGTGTCCCTGTTTGCAGATGATGTGAAGTTGATGAGAAGAATTCAGTCAGACGAGGACCAGGCAGAACTACAAAGGAATCTGGACAGGCTTCAAGCCTGGTCCAGCAATTGGCTCCTGGAGTTCAACCCCACCAAGTGCAAAATCATGAAGATTGGGGAAGGGCAAAGAAGACCGCAGACGGGGTACAGTCTAGAGGGCCAGAGACTACAAACCTCAATCAAGGAAAAAGATCTTGGGGTGAGTATAACACCAGGCACATCTCCTGAGGCGCACATCAACCAAATAACTGCTGCAGCATAAGGTCGCCTAGCAAACCTAAGAACAGCATTTCGACATCTTAATAAGGAATCGTTCAGAACCCTGTACACTAGGACACAGTTGGAAGTTGAAAACTCAGATGAACCACAGAGATATTAGGAAGTATTTCTTCAGTCACAGAGTGGTCAGGAAGTGGAATAGTTTGGGAAGCGATGTAATGGAGGCAGGTTCCATACATAGCTTTAAGAAGAGGTATGATAAAGCTCATGGCGCAGGGAGAGCGACCCAGTATCGGCCAGTGAAGAGGCGGGGCCAGGAGCTATGACTCGACCCCTGCAACCACAACTAGGTGAACTAGGTGAGTACACATACACACACACACAGGAGAGTTTACGAGAAACGACAACGAGGGAAAAGGGTAATCGATAGGTGCTAGACACCATGCACACAATACAGAAAGAGGTAAATAAACTTTTGACGGAACTAGATACAGTATAGGCAATATGACATGTCAAGGAGTCACAATAGATTCTGCTAGAGCGAGAAGTATTGTCCGAACCCCTAGGTAAGATTTACGAGTAAAAGAATACGGGAGAGTTGCCAGAGATCTGGAAAGCATTGAATGTAGTCTCTATACAAGGAAGTACTGAATTACAGACCAATTTTACTGATATGTATACCATTAACAATAACCAGCGTGGGTTCAGAGTTAGCAAATTGTATATTACTAACCTGATGGATTTCTATGACAAATTAGCAGACGTGAGACAGAAAAGTGAAGGGGGTTCTCGAATTGCTTTTTTAGGCTGCAAGTATGCATTTTATACTGTACTCCACAAGACACTGGGGCAAAACTTTGAGGTGCAGACAAGAATATCAGAGATCGTTATTTAAACGTTATCAATGAGTACCTTAGGGAAAGAAAGCATAGACTAATTACCTGGAATTAGATGTCAGAATGGGGAAAAGTAGGAATTAGGGTTGTGCAAGGACTATACTGTTTCTGGTTTATGTGAACGAGATACCAGATGTGATTATCTCTGATATCTCCCTGTTTGCTAGTTATGTATAATTAATGAGGCTTTAAGTGGATCTTGATAAACTGCATATGTGGTATATGTGAATGACGTGATGGAACGGATAGATTCAGAGGTGCCCCTGTTTGCAGACGATGTGAAGCTAATGCTGAGAATTCAAGCAGACGAGGATCAGGTAGGACTACAAAGGGATCTGGATAGGCTGCAAGTCTAATCTAACAATTGGTTCCTGAAGTTTAACCCCGCCAAATGAAGTCATGAATATTGGGGAAGGTCAAAGCACACCTTAGACGGGGTACACACGAAGGGGCTTTAAACCTCTCTTAAGGAAAACGATCTTGGGGTGAGTAACATACCGACCACATCTCCTGAGGCGCACATCAACCAAATAACTGCTGCAACATATGGGTGCCTGGCAAACCTAAGAATAGCATTTCGACACCAGAGTAAGGAGTCATTCAAGATACTGTACACCGTGTACGTTAGGCCAATATTACAGTATGCAGCACCAATATGGAACCCACACATGTCAAGCAAGTTAGAAATTAGAGAAAGTGCAAAGATTTGCAACAAAACTAGTGCAGGGGCTAAAGGGTATGTCTTATGAGGAGAACTTAAGGGAAATCAACCTGATGACACTGGAGGACAGGAGGGATACGGGGGGGACATGATAAGCAACATATAAAATACTAAGAGGAATTGACAAGGGGTCACAATTGGAAGTCGAAACCTTATATGAATCACAGGGATGTTAGAAATTATTTCTTCAGAAACAGAGTTGTAAGGAAGTGGAACTATCTGAAGAATGATGTAGTGGAGGCAAGATCCATACATAGCTTTAAGAAGAGGTATGATAAAGCTCACGGTCAGGGTTGGAGTTACCTAGTAGCGACCAGGGCCAGGGAGCTATGACTCGACCCCTGCAACCACAATTAAGTGAATACACACACACACAAACATACACACACACATACTCACACTCACACAAACAAACACACACACTCAAACACAAACACACACACACAACCACCTCCCCTTTCCCCCTCCCAGACACACATACATCATCCCACACAGAAAAAAACTCATAGTATTGTTCACTGCGGCAAATAGGCATGAAGACTTGATATTTTTATGCTTAATCTGAGTGGAATCTAAATTTCCTGTTCGGTTATTAGTGTTAAGTGTATGATCGCAAAGACAGATCTTTAACTCCTTGGTAAAAGTTACGGTTCAAATATGGATGTATTTGGGAATCGTAATACAAATACAGACTTTATTTCACACAAGTTTCGCTCAGAACTCAAAGTTATCAATCCTTAGCGATACTTCTTATAAAATAAAATCTTAGTCTGTATCAGGAGTCTTTACTCGCACTTGTCAGCCTGATGGCTCAATCATCACTGAATGCTTGTGTTGACATATCTTCTGTTTCCCTTCTTCTCTGGTAAGACAACAGAGACGGATGTCAAGGTTAGTACCTCAGTTTTGTAAACCAACAGCACACCGCAGCTTCTTGTGCATTACTACTTCTAACACTTTATAGGTTTTAATCCTTCTCTTGCTTTGCGCAGTCGAAACCCATGAAGCAAAATTCAACGACGCCCTCCTAGTGATTAAAGAAGCCAATTTCCGCAGAGGAAGTGCCTTAAATCGTCATTAATCGCTGTTCCTAAATCAATTTAATAGAATAATAGCAATACAGAATGAGACAACTTACTTAATTAATTAATTCACTGAAGATATGAATAACAGTTTAATTTATAATCTGTAAATAATGTTTGTGATACAATTTTGAAATTATTTCTAAGGCAGGAACAAGTTCCATTTCTTCAATTTGCAAAATAAATTATTTTGCCCATTTTTTAAAAATTAAATCACCTGCTGTGACGGAGTTTCGAGCTCTACCACTCGTTGCACTAAGTTACCCACACGGGATTAGCTCTTTAAGAATTTTTTTTACCACACCGGCCGTCTCATACCAAGGCTGGGTGGCCCAAAAAATTAAGCACACACTCATCATATTTCACTCAATAACTCTTGCCAGCTAAAATAAACATTCACCTGCCTCTTAGGTAGCTACATGAGTGGCTGGACAGTCACAAGATACAGATAATGTTGAGCTTATACCTCCTCAACACAACTTTAGGAGGTACAGATTGAGAAGCAGCAGCAGAAGCGCAGCAGAAGCAGCAACAGCACCACCACCAGCAGTAGCATATAAACAGTAGCAGAAGCAACAGATGGAAATTTAATATCACGGTGGGATGTAAGGGTGAGTTTCAGCGGGTTATCCTTCTTGGTGAAGCCCTTCCTTGAACCATCTTCGTTTGCACTCCCACGACAAAGGCTAAAAGAGTCTCTTTGATTGTCCAATAGCAACGATAACACTACACTGGGGGTTCTGCATTTTTTTCTTAGAAATATCTCACAAAAAATAATATCAGAATGCTGTTTTGTTTTAATATCTAGAAATCACTAACCAAATAATTCTGCTCTTTATGTTTTGACTCAGATACAAAGCTATTGGAAACAAATGACGATATCCGTATTGTCTTAGGAAAGAGCATTGTGATTTTCTTCACAAAATATGAATTCTGACAAGTAGAGCGTCAAGACGCACACTTCCTGAGATATCTTTCTAACTCCGTCTAAAGTGCTACTAGCTAGAACAGTCCAGATTCTCACATTAAATATATACGGCGGTCATTACTAGGAGGAAAATGGAGAGTTGGAGAGAGAGGTTTTGAATAAAATGTGAGAAAGAGAAAGGAAAAAAAGAGAAAAGTTAAAGAAATTGAAAGTAAGAACGAGAGCACTAGAGAACTGGGGCAAAGAGTTTCATTTAAAAAGAATGAGAGTACGCAGAATAAACAGCTAAAAAAAAAAACACGAGAGCATAATTAAAATGGTGAAATCACAGTGAAAAAATCAGGGACACAAGTGAGAAACTATAAAACCCAGCACCCTTTCCCCTGTCCATACCTGAAGGAAACAGAACAGTATATAAACAGAGTGAAAAAAAAACTCCTGTTATCTATGACGGAAAGATACTATGTAAATAGGCCTAAGAAGGAGTAATTGGCTGTCACCTGTCAAACCTTAATGTTAAATTTTAGCTGGTGTCTACATGCATTATTATTGTCTAACTGAGCTATGACGCTCAAAGTGTCATCTCTTCTGTACATAGCTGTCATACAGGGCCCTCTTCATCATGTGTTGGAAGCACGGAGCAGTAATTAAATATATTTTAATAATAATTCAAGTAACATTCATCTCTCTAATCACTAATTTGTGCACTGTGGAATAAAGCATCATACTAATGATCAACACACAAGCCTATAGAAATAGTGTGGAGTATGAGAAGAATGGTTGTTGTGGAAATGAAGATGAATCTATATAAATAGATTTTTTACTTCGAGATTTATATGCTTAAACTTGTGTCTCACCCTTAGTAACTCTAAACATGAAATGAGCAACGCCGTCAGTGGAAAAGGTAGAAAATAAACCTTCATATATGAATTTGTATAAATTTTTTTTTAGAGTTTTTTTTTTGTGTTGTTTTTCTTACTGTGAACTGGATAACTAAATTTTCCAGATCACACTCAAGAAGTCATAAAATGATAAAATCCTCTAATACTTGTATGGTAATATTCTCTTAAAAATTAGAATGGGCTGTTGAGATGATGGTGTTTCCAGGGACCACATAGTAATGGGGTACGAACCGGCCGACCAGTCAGCTCTCGCCAGTGATGCCAACGCTTGCATTCAGTAATCAAAATAAAACACATTTTTTTTTGTCATACATATAAAAATGGGAGTTACAATTCACCAACACATACATGATCTCTTATGAAAAGACTATATTTTCGACCTCGTATACGTTTTAGACTGCACGTGAACGGGAGCTGACTGCCTTTGTAAAACAACATTGAGTCTGGAATTAATTCTAGGGATGGTATCTATGCATGATATAACAGATATTTATCGAGAGGAATATTACAGCACCTTTTAATATGTTATACTCTCTCCCGAGGCTCACTCGTCTGAATCATTCTTAGTATTTACAGGATAACTCTAGTGGCTGCTGAAACAAACATTTGGCCATATATATATATATATATATATATATATATATATATATATATATATATATATATATATATATATATATATATATATATATATATATATATATATATATATATATATATTATATATGTATATATATATTGAGGACAATTCTAGTAACTGATGGGACAAACTCTTTCCCATTTACATACTCATACCCACTCATTCTTTCCTTCTCTCTCATTTTCTCACACACTCCCTTGTTTGTTGTTATACTAAGTTCTTGCCTAGTATTCAGAGTACATCACGCACAGCTGTGGAATAACTTTAATATATATCTGGTTCACCATTCACATTAGGATACTCTTGACTTTAAAATTCAGGGAAGGGCTTTGTCAACCTGAAATAATGGCTTATCAGACAAAAAACATGGATTTAATTAGGTAAGATATTTTGACTCTACGACTGGGAGTTTGCTTCATGAATTGCATTTTGTACTAGGAATAAAATTAGTTTTTCTTTTATAAGAATCTTACCCATATAGGACACAATGTTTCACTAGGGTATAATAATATATTAGTCCAAGACCTACTTCTTAAATTTATGACAAATTTCTTTGTTAAGAATAGATACTTGTTAACTAACAAGCGGGAGTGTTTTGAGATAAAATTAAAGACTTTTGGCAGTGGAAGTATAACCTTCTTTTGGTTACATGGGTCTTATTACCATCAGGGGCTGAAGCTTAACATCAATTTATATATTTTTTTAATTATTCGTAATTTTTTGTCTCTTTTTTTTTTAATAATAAAACTCGATTAGGGACAGATGAGAAATGCATTCATTCACACAACATCTCAGCAATATTTGTTTCCCTGTTAAGATATAAGACCATCGGGACAGCAAAATGACTTAGGAATAACTCTGTACTCCCATGATTGTCAAATAACACATTTACTACCATAGCATCCTAGTCCTCTAACTTATCAAAGTCAAAATACTGATAAATGGGTCAAACTGGCTATTGGATCTAGCATCTTGTGACTACTGGGGAGCGTACATAAAAGCAAACTGAACAACGGGGCTGAGGGTGGGATGGAACCTACATGAGTCAACGATACTCGGCTATATACAGTGAAACTTTGTACAGGATACTGAACATTATGCTCTACGAAAAGATTCATTAACCGCCTACACTGTTTTGTCGTCTTATGAGCAAAAGGGGACATAAACAGAAGCTGTATATTCTCGTAGCCGTCAGCTTCTCGACATCCAGCTATCTTTTCATTTAATAATGATTCCAAAGCTAAGAACTTTCCTGTTATTATAATGAAGCTGGCGTTAAATTTCAAGAATTCCTCGCTAGGATTAGGAGGCGAAGCCCACTTCTAAAATGTTCTGAGGATTGCTAATAGTTTTCTGAGTACTTAAGTTCACCTAGTGTGCGTCTTGAGAACTTTCGTACACATGTGCGTCTGAGTACTTGTGTACATCTCACGTGCATCTGAATACATGTATCAATGACTACTTGCTTAAATCTCTTGTGTGTCTGAGTACTTGCGTAAGTCTCATAGGCGCCTAAATGATTCCGTAAATATCATATACATCTTAGTACCTGGGTAGATCTCATATGCATCCATCTAATATACATATGAGTTCTTGCGTACACCTCATGCGTGCCTGAGTGATTGCATACATCCTAAGGGCATATTAGTACATGCGTACACCTCATGTGCGTCTGAGTTCTTGCATACATCCCATGTGCAACAGAGTATTTGCGAAAATCTCAAAAGCATCTGAGTACTTTCGTAGATCTCATGTGTGTTCCAGCAAGCGTGTACATATCATGAGCGTCTGAGCACTTGCGTACAAATCATGTCCATCTGAGTACTTACGCACACCTCATGTGCATTTGGGTTCTTACGTACACCTCATGTGCGTTTGGGTTCTTGCGTACACTTCATGTGTGTCCGAGCACTTGCGTACGTCTCATTTGCGTCTGAATGCTAGTGTACATCAATAAATTCATACTCAGTTTAGATTTACTTTGAGCAAAATGTACCGATGTGTTTTACCGGAGATCCCGTAAAATAGTGCACTCAAAAATAATCTTCGGCCACCAGAAAGAAATATATCTTAAAATATTTTCAATGTTTGATGAACCAGTACGAGCGGCTGCCTACATAGATAAGTTTGGTCACCTCGTAAATTTACTCATTTGAGTTATTTTTTTTAGGAATAAAATCGATTTTATTTTGAATTGCAGAAGAATGAACGGAAAAGACCATCTGCCATTTTTGGAGGGTCGATTAGGCTACCCAGTCGGAAGAGGACGATGTGGTGTACCAATAATTTTTATGCAAAGAGGGAGATATGTTGTAGCAGCTAGCACCTGCTGCACTAGGTGGTAGGTGTAGGTACCTAGTACATTTTTTTGGTTGTTATTTGTTACTATTTTTTTGTTATTTGTGTTTGTTGTTGCTTGTATTTGTTGTTTTTGTATTTGTTGTTTTTGCATTTGTTGTTATGTGTTTGTTATTTATTTGTTGTTATTTGTGTTTGTTTTTGTTTTGTTAGTTTTTGTTTGTTGTTATTTGTGTTTGTTGTTATTTGTATTTGTTGTTATTTGTGTTTGTTGTTATTTGTGTTTGTTGTTATTTGTGTTTGTTGTTATTTGTGTTTGTTGTTATTTGTGTTTGTTGTTATTTGTTTTTGTTGTTATTTATGTTTTGTTGTTATTTGTTATTATTTTTGTTGTTATCGTCGTTGGTGGTATTGTTGCTGGTGATGACGATGTTGGTGTATTGTTGCTGGTGATGACAGTACAGATGGTGGTGGTGATGGTGGCGGCGGTAGTGGTGTATTTGTTGCTGGTGACGACAATTTTGTTGTTACTGGTGACGACAATTTTGTTGTTACTGGTGACGACAATTTTGTTGTTACTGGTGACGACAATTTTGTTGTTACTGGTGACAGTAGTGGTGAAGGTGGTAGTCGTGGCTAATTTCAGCTCTAAACAGAGACAAACACTGAAACTGTGAATATAACTTCATTTTCTTCAACAGATATTATTGAACAAACGACCCCCAAAAAACATTTCACCAAGAGTGTCTTTTTAAATATATGCGCGGAGTATTAGGCAGAACGATTACACTATGTAACACAATTTTTGTTCCTGGCAAGTAAGTGTTATTTTCCAACTCCTTTTATTGCAAAAAAAATAGAAAATGCTCATTATTCCTTTTAAACTTTGCTTTTGTGGCTTACAGGATGAATTTTTGACAAAAAATGGTTAAATTTCAATATTTTTTGCTAGTTTTGGATGTGAAACAAAAAAACATATAATAAAATAAATAAAATTTACATAAATGAAATAAAATTTACACAAATTTTATTTTAAACTTTCTGAAACATATTTACAAAGTTAAAAATGAGCAGTTTTTCTAGATCTGCGAGCATGCAACAAATCACTTTACCGTTTAAACCCCCAAATGTTGTCTCCCATGTTTTCATCATAAGATCCTGATATCTGCGTTCAAAGTCCATTATATCTTGGTGGAAGCGCTCCATTGCTCCTCTGAGTATGTTCCCATATTCTCCTTGAAATTGTCAAGATGAGCATCAAGGATATGGACCTTAAGGGACATCCTACAATCCATCTGACCATAGCTTTTTTACTAAGGTCTCTACATGTTCCACATAATTGCCAGCCTTGTTGTTGCCCAGAAAACCCTGTGCTACAGCAACAAACTTCTTCCAGGTTTCCTTTTCCTTCTCTGTGAGCTTCTTTGTGAAATTCTGAGTACTTCATGAATTTCCTGACTTGTGGTCCAGTGAAGATGCCACCATTCACCTTTGCCTCTAATAGCTTGGGAAAGAAGTCTTGAAGATACTCTTTGTCAAGAGCTGTAACAAACTGTTTCATTATCCCTAGTTTGATGTGTAATGTAGGGAACAGAGCCTTTTGAGAATCCACCAATGGTTTATGTTTGATATTATGTCTTCCTACTGAGAACTCAGTCCTTTGAGGCCAGTGCTTCCTTTGGTAATGTACTGCTCTGTCTCTACTCTCCCAACGACAGAGATAACAGGGAAACTTGGTAAAACCTCCTTATATATATCCCATAAAAAATGCCACCATTTTGAAGTCTCCAATAACCTCCCAGCCATACTTATCATAGTTCAAAGCTTCCAGTAGAAGTTTGACACTATTGTAGTCCTCCTTAAGATGCACTGAATGAGCCAAGGGAAGAGATGGATACTTGTTCCCATTGTGCAGAAGTACAGCTTTCAGGCTTCTGGAGAAGATGTCAGTGAAGAATCTCCACTCATCTGGGTTGCATGCAATTCCAATTGAATCAAACAGGCCTTATACATCATTACAGTAGCACAACCTGTCTTCATTAGCGAAGAAGCTTGAGAAATGTTGGTGACGTTTTCTTTGGCTTGAGCCATGAAATCAAAATCTCAGCATTTGATTTGTCAAACCAAGATCTCTGATAAGGTCATTAAGGTCTGTTTGGTTTGGGTAGTAAGGATTCCTCCCAACAGCTGCATCTGTGAGATCATAGTCTTGTTCACTGTGCTCTTCATTTTCTGGTTTGCTGCTTCCTTCTTCTGACGGTTGATTTCTTTCTGGAGGTGTAGGTACAGGAAGATCAGCACTGTGTGGTACTGGTGCAATAGAAGAGGGAAGGTCTGGATAAGAAACAGCAGGTGCATTTTTCCCAGTTCGGTGTTTGGAAGGATCCACCAGGCTGAAGTAGCAGTTGGTTGAGTGATCAGTGGGTTCACTCCATATTCTAGGAACAGCAAACTTCATGGCTTTTTTTTTTCTCGTCTATACTATTTTGTAAAAGAACAAAATAATTAGTTACATACATTTTATTTAAAAAAGGTTCCTATTGAAGAATTTACCCTTCATATAACTAATGACTTTCTTACCCTCCAATGTTTTCTTACAATGCTCACAAGCAGCATGAGGTGCCCAGCTCTTGTCTTGGTCCCCAACTGGCATGCCAAAATATGCTTTGTAAGCTTCACACATTTTTTTTAGATGCTGTTACAAAGAACTTCTTTGCTCTTGTCTTTATGAATTGACCACATATGTAGCAGAATGCATCTGAAGAATGATTGCAGCCTCTTGATGCCATTTCACTTCTTCTGATGTGTCTTCTCAGGCAGCCAGAACTGAACTGAATTCTAGTTTGAGAGTCCCTGTTTTTATATTTGCCAAGCAAAACGCTAGAACATAATAGTTTTACAACAGTCTTTCTTGAAAGTGTTCTAGAAGTGTCCTGACCACAAAAGCAAAGTTCTGGGATCAAAATAGTTTTTTTTTTATTTTTTGTTTAATTATAAAGTATTGGGAAATGATGCTTATTTCCCAGGAACACGACAGAAGTGAAACTTTGTTACATAGTGTTATCTGTCTCACCATTAGCGTAAGGAGGATCGAGCCTCCACAACACTTTGTGCAGAATAACCCACACAAGAGTAGCATAAGAAATAATTATTTAAAAAATATAAGCGAACAATTTGTGTGCCAGAGACACGAAGATGCAGTAATAGGAAGATATGTAAATCACCTTAACTATCGCTTAGATCAGGATAAAAGTTGTTATTCAAGGTTTCTCTGCACTAATGCAGCATCAGATAATAGCATCAAAATCTTTAATTTCTTGGGAAGTGGTAAGTGTAAGGAGAAGCGAACTGGCAATTATTATTATTATAATCAAATAGAAGCGCTAAACCACAGGGGTTATACAGAATTGGCAAGCGAATGGAAAGACACACTGGGAACTTCATCAGGCTGACAAATTCAACTTGATAAAAAATCCCATTCAGCGAAATATCATTATAATAAAAGCTTGCGCTGTTCTGTTTACCTTTTCATATCCAAGGAAACTATTAAATGGTTCAGGTGAGTTTTGAGGAGGCAGTTCTTTTTACCAGTGCTCATATAATATAACTGTTCCTATTATATCCTACGCTTATGTACTAGTGAGTCACATCAAGCACAGCCATAAGCTGTCAAGCACAAGCAGAACCAAAGGCAAACTCCTAAACATTATGCTTTTTTGCAGCCTTTTAGGAAATTCATCCCAATTTATTGGTCTAATATTTCTGTATAAAATTATTTCAGGCAATTTATAGTGTTAATGTATTTGTTTTGTTGTTAGTGCTTTTGTGATTCTGCTAATATTCCTCTTCGGGAATTAATGTTTCTTGCTCTGATAAAAAAAAAAAAATCTGCATAATTGTTTGCCCTCGTGAATTATCAGAGTTGTTATGCAGTTATTAACGCTGAGTTTAAAGGGTATTTGTTCTCTAATGCCAGTGTTAATAATGTGCTGCAAATGTTAATGCATATGCATGTGTTAGTATGTGTTAGTATACAGGTCAATATACAGGTTTTAGCGATCTTTAACTGGTTACGGTGTTCTTGTGGAAAAATTGCTCTTTGGCAGTTGTTGAATTTTTATTGGTTAGGCGTTTTTGTTGTGGATGTGTGTGTTGTGCAGGTGTTAGGTGCTCTTGGGGAGGTGATGTTTTTATGCAGGTGTGTGAATTTTTGCAGGTTAATGCAATTGTGATTAAGTTATTATTTTAATGCAGCAGTAAGGTTTCTGGGCAGATATTGATGTTCTAGCACAGGTGTTAGTATGCGGGTGTTAGCGTTGTTAGGCCAGTGTTATTGAGTGCTTTGTTTGTTATACCTATTTGCATCCACTTTATAAATTCTTTTGTAATCCATCGACTGTCAGTAGAAGAACAATCCGCTCTGTTATGTCCACACGGGTTGGCCTCCCTTTTGAGTAGGCCTCCATTACGAGTCCGCCTCCCAGGCCAGCGGTACCGCCGTCCGCCGCCACGCTCAGATACTTGCTACTCTAGTACGACTTCGGTTTTTTTTTCTGTTTTTTTTTTTTTTACCCTGATCGCAGGTGTTCCATTTAGATTATTTCTGGGGAAAATAATTTTTACCATACAAAGTGATTTTTTTAGAGAAAGAATAAAATTTACACCCATTCATGTAGGGAATGTCTTGCAACGCACGTAACGGCTATGTAAACAATGATAAAGCTTGTTGAAAGCTTCTCTCCAATAACAAATGACATCTGATTCCCGATCAGACAGTGTTACTGCTAAGGAAAGACAAAACCTAATGCTGTATACTAAGTATACTGCATCGCTTTGAAAGTATACTTCTATTTAAAGTATACTGATATATAAAGTATACTGATATATAAAGTGTACTGATATATAAAATCTTTTATAGGGATAGACATATTTTCTGTCTGGAATTATCTGACTTATCTGCTATAACTTCACTTATTACCACATTTTCTGGGTAATTATAATGTAAAACTAAATTTCTACATCAATTCACAGACAAGTTCACATACAAACTCTAGTTTAAGTGGTCATTCCCACAGAATAAGTCATGTACAATCACATTCGTGGAAAAATACAGTAATCCTATTCCCCTTAATGATATAATCTACAGATCTGTCTACACTGTGGCCTATATATTACCATCTAGGTAATATACCTCTGATTTCCTAGCCAAGCTCTTGATATGGTGAGACATAATACGCGTTCTTACTAGGAATTTCACCTAAACTTAATTGATAATTTGTTCTTCAAAATATGTAACGAATTTTATGGACCATTGTCTATGTAAAGAAAATATTTACTGTTTATTATATATGACATTTTTTTTTTAATATGTCCACCAATAGCAAAATATATTAATGTTAAATTTAATGCCATGTACCCCCTTCGATAATCTACTGCATGAAAATCTATTATATCTTTATTGAAGGCAATATATAATCAGATTTTATTAATGTCTTATACGTTTTATCAAAATTTGTTGAACCCTAATCAGAAAGTAGTATTTCCTAACACAGTTTATATCTCAACGTTACTTTCTCATTATATTTTGCCTTATCCCTACGAGATGATGATATGTGGCGCGGAGAGGATGACAACAATGGTGGAGATGACGGTGTAAGTAGTGAAGGTAATGAGGCAGAAACGATCCACCACCATAGCTGCGAACTTCCAGTCTACCACTATTTCGTTCACTTCGTCCTCGCTCCTCATCTGCCCCGTGATGTACCTCAACTCCCGGAGGATACTCTGCAGTTCCCGTGTGTTATTGAAGCAAAAGGATGAGTGAGGGGTCATGATGGGACCCCCTTCCTCGTAGGACCTGCCCACGAGGCGAGGGTATCCTCCGTTATGCGATGGGGTTCCCGTACCCATCGCTTGGATCTGACGGATGTCATCGTCGATGTCCAACACGTTGGCCAGGAGGGACTTAGACGAGCGTTCTTTGAGTTCCAGCTCCCGCATCTTGTTGGTCATCATGATAGTCTTGCGCGTGATCTTCTTGCCTGGGCGGTTCATGCGGAGGATCCAAGGCAGCCACTGCAGTAGTACACACCGAATCTGTCGGAGAAGATCAAGAAAGCTGTTATTACAAATGCAACCATTTAAGCAGCGTTACCATAGGCAGTTCCTCACATATTTTGCATATTTATTACTAAATATTACAAATTTACAATCAAATGCAAATTTGTGTTCAATATTTGTATTTGTTTTCAATATATAAGTAATGAAACACTTAAAAAAAAGATTGCTAAGGTATAAATGCGAAGTTTAGTTATAAGTGAAGTACACACATATGGCAGGAAGAGAATGCTAAATCTATTCATGAATTACAGATAATTCGTCTTCCTTATAGTTGAAGAAAAATGTACTATTATATCTTAGGTTTTTTTAGAGTTATCTTTATTCATGCACTTTCTATTGAGGGAAATTATAAAAAACACAAATTATAAAAAAATATAAAAAACACAAATACATCGATACACGTTATCAGTGAAACATGTTTTTGATATTAATTTTCTTTCGAAAAGAAACGTATGCGGGTGAATCTGAACAGACCGTCCTCTTGATTACAAACATTATCACACTGTTGTAATGTCAGACAACTGGAAGACTGATGAAGGAATCTTAAACAGTCAAATTCTGATTGATTCACCTAGACGGCTCTTAGTAGTTACCCGTTTTCTGTTGGGGCCTCAATACTTTTCATCGCCTTTACTCTTATATCAACATTTTATTTCTGTTGGGGTATGGCGTAATTGGTAATTTGCTGCAAATAATATGCGAGGAATATGTATGTATGTATATATCATTCACTCCATCACTGTCTTGCTAGAGGCGTGCCTACACTACAGTTATAAAACTGCAACATTATCAACACCCCTCCTTGAGAATGCAGACACTATACTTCCCTCTTCCAGAATTCAAGTCCGGCTTGTCGGTTTCCCTGAATCCCTTCATAAATGTTACCTTCCTCACACCAACAACACGTAAAGTCATAAAAAAAACATTTGTCTCCTCTCACTCTTATCTAACACACTCACACATGCTTGCTGGAAGTTCAAGACCCATGCACACAAAACCTCATTTACCCCCTCCCTCCAACCTTTATTAGGCCGATCCCCTACCCCACCTTCCTTTCACTACAGATTTATACGCTCTCCAAATAATTCTAGATATAACTCTGAGCTTTTTGAAAATAAATTGCATGATTAAAATCGTTCACATGAATAAACAGAGCATTAGCATCTTGTCCACATCTAATGCTATATTTACGTTGTTTTAATCTTAGTTCAAGACATTTACCCGTTTGACTGTAATTAACTTTATCACATATTATACAAGGAATCTTCTAAACACACCCATCAGCATTTTTTATTTTTTATGATATTTTTTACTGTATCAAGAGTTTTAACTACAACTTTGATATTAAAATTCTTAAGTAGAGAAGGTATATTTAGCATGATAACGGAGAACCAATATTTTTAGTAAAATATGGTTGATTGTCCTTTTTTGAATTGTAAAATGTATTTCTGGCAGTTTTAAAAGATTTATCAATAATTTTTTTTTGGGTATTTTAGATCACTAGCTAGTTCATAAATTTTCAAGATTTCTTCATTTATGAACTCTGGGCTGCAAATACCCAAAGCTCTCATAAACATTGATGAGAATACAGAAAGTTTAACTCTATCTTGATGTGAAGAATAATAGTGCACATAGGAACAGTTAATTGTTGGTTTCCTGTAAATTTAAAATTTAAAATAATGGTTCCCCTTATTAATTAAAACATATAAGAACATAAGAAAGGAGGAACACTGCAACAGGCCTACTGGCCCATACTTGGCAGGTCCATGTCAAAACCAACCCACCAACAAAAATATTTGTCCAACCTATCTCCAGCCAAGGAACAAACCCCGACAACCCCCCTCCCCAACAATTGTGCAAGTCCCGTTCAAATCCAACCCTTCTCACTCACAAGAAAACAGAAATAACACTGCAGCAAGACAACTGGTCAACTCTAGACAGGTCCCCCTAAAACCCAAAACCAATCACACAAACAAAAACTCCTACCCATCCCACCTACTCCATCCATGGAATATGCTTTGATAATCAGGGCACTATAAAACAGGGTACTGGAAGAGCTGGAGCACCTGGTCCATCATAAGAGCACCAAAGGAGCCGAAGCACCTGGTCCATCACCAGGGCACTGAATAAGCCAAAGCACATGACCCATCACCAGGGCGTTGAAGGAGCTGAAGCACCTGGTCCATCACCAAGGTATTAAAGGAGCTGAATAACCTGGTCCATCACCAGGGTACTGAGGGAGCCAAAGCACCTGGTCCATCACCAAGGCACTGAGGGAGCCAAAGCACCTGGTCCATCACCAGGGCACTGAATGAGCCGAAGTAACTGGTCCATCACCAGGGTACTGAGGGAGCCAAAGCACCTGGTCCATCACCAGGGCACTGAGGGAGCCAAAGCACCTGGTCCATCACCAGGGCACTGAAGGAGCCAAAACACCTGGTCCATCACCAGGGCACTGAATGAGCCGAAGTAACCGGTCCATCACCATTCACAGCATCTATCACACCATCATTAGTGTTTACACTTAGCACAAAGAGTTATTTTGTTCAAACTCAACACTAAAATTTATGGAATGAGGTAGACTACTTAATTTAACAAAGAAATGGTTTATATCAATTTCTTAGGCATAAGACATAAAATATCCTCAACGTATATTATACCACTTAGCTGTACTGGGAAGGATTTTGTTAAGCAATCTTGTTTCAAAATATATTCGATGTGAGAGAGGATTTCCATGTGAGAGAGTATTTCCCATTGCCATACCAAACTTCTGAGTGTAAAGCTCGTCATTAATCAAAAACTTTACATCAACAATACAGAGTTTAACAAGTTTAATGATAGTAGGTACTGGCAATGGTAAATAGCTTATTAAACTTTGTATTGTTGATGCAAAATTTGTATTTAATGATGAGTTTTACACTCAGAAGTTTGGTATGATGCTGGGAAATCTTCTTTCATCGGGTTCTTAGTAATTTATGCATGGAATTTATTGAAACAAGACTGCTTAACACAATCCTTCTTAACAGAGCTAAGTGGTTTAGATATGTTGATGATATTTTGTGCCTTATGCCTATGAATGTAGATATAAACCATTTCCTTGTTAAATTAAATAGCTTATCTCATTCTATAAATTTTGCTGATACGTTCTAAGTAAATAACCCATAATCTTTTCTACATGTTTTAATTATTAAGGGTGGCGGTGGTTTTATATTTAAAATTTACAGAAAACCTACAAATAATTGTTCCTATGTACACTGTTATTCTTCTCATCAAGATAGAGTTAAACTGTCGTTTTCTCTTCAATGTTTTTGAGAGTTTTCGTATTTGTAGTCCAGAGTTCATAAATGAAGAAATCTCCAAAAAATTATGAAATAGCTATGAAATACCAAAGAAACATAATTGATAAATACTTTAAAATAGCTAGAAATACTTTTTACAATTCAAAAAGGGACAACCAACCTTATTCAACTAAAAATATGTTGGTTCTCCCTTACCATGAAAACTTGGTTGATATGCCTTCTCTTCTTAAGACTTTTTTAATATCAAAGTTGTATTTAAAAATCTTGATACAGTAAAAAAACTTTTGATAAAAAATTCTCCCCAAAATGCTGACGGATGTGTCTATAAGATTCCTTGTAAATTATGCGATGAAGTTTATTACGGTCTTGAACTAAGATTAAAACAACATACATTTAGCATTAGAACTGGACAAGATTCTAATGCTCTGTTTATTCATGTGAGAGATTTTAACCATCCAATTGATTTTCAAAAGGCTGAGAAATTTGTATCAAGCAAGTCCATGGTGAAAATAATATGAATATTTATTTTGGTTTATATAAATTGGATTCATTTATAATAAAATTTGGGAAGAATTTAATGATACATTGGACAACTAAAAAATCTTAATGCTTGCGTAGAGTATTAGGTGTGTTTTACAGAGTCGGGTGTTGTCACGCGACTGTGAGGTGTAGTCTTGTTGTGGTGATGTGATTTTGAGGTGTAGTCTTGACCCTTTATATGCCTTCCTGTTGATGATTCGCTATTTTTTCACAGTGGTTGTTTTGCTATATATATATATATATATATATATATATATATATATATATATATATATATATATATATATATATATATATATATATATATATATATATATATTTTTTTTGGGGTGGTAGGGAAAGTGGAATATTCAAATGGATTCATTAAGGAATCCAAATATTCTTCCTTGAAGCTTTTTATCCACTTCTCCGAGGCTATGGGTCCCACAATTTGTACCAGAGGTGGACACCATCTATATATATATATATATATATATATATATATATATATATATATA
This sequence comes from Cherax destructor, assembly GCA_009830355.1. NCBI lineage: Eukaryota > Metazoa > Arthropoda > Malacostraca > Decapoda > Parastacidae > Cherax > Cherax destructor. Next base: position 57,003 of record WNWK01009785.1, read on the forward strand.
TATATATATATATATATATATATATATATATATATATGCATATGTATGTTGTATACATATTTATGTTGCAAAACCTGCAAAAAGTAGGTCTAGAGGAAAGTTCTCTCAGAGATAACTTAGCGTGCTGTGGCTGCAGGATGCTGCCTTAGAGAGAAGGTCCGGTGCTACTCACCGACACATGTACCCTCACCCCCATGTGAGGTAAAGGGAGAGCAAACTCAGATATATGCGTATATATATATATATATATATATATATATATATATATATATATATATATATATATATATATATATATATATGTCGTGCCGATTAGGTAAAACTGGTCAATTAGCAAGAACTCATCTAAAATTAAGTCCTTTCTAAAATTTTCTCTTATACGTTTAAAGATATATTTTTTTCATTTATGTCAATGTAAGAATTTATAATTTTATACCAAGAGAAACTTTGAAAACCTACCTAACCTTATTACAACAAGCGCAATTTAATTTAGCCTAACCCAACTAAATATATTTTAGATACGTTAACATTAATTTAATAATAAACAAACACAATGAAATATATTTTTTTCGTTATGTTCAGAATGATTTTGGCGAAATTATTGCATACACAAATTTTCACTTGTCTTATATGGCAAGGTGAGCGTTGCTATTTAAGCCAAAATCGCAAGTTTTACCTAATCGGCACGACATATATATATATATATATATCGTGCCGATTAGGTAAAACTGGTCAATTAGCAAGAACTCATCTAAAATTAAGTCCTTTCTAAAATTTTCTCTTATACGTTTAAAGATATATTTTTTTCACTTATGTTAATGTAAGAATTTATAATTTTGTACCAAGAGAAACTTTGAAAACCTACCTAACCTTATAACAACAAGTGCAATTTAATTTAGCCTAACCCAACTAAATATATTTTAGATACGTTAACAATAATTTAATAATAAACAAACACAATGAAATATATTTTTTTCGTTATGTTCAGAATGTTTTTGGCGAAATTATTGCATACACAAATTTTCAATTGTCTTATATGGCAAGGTGAGCGTTGCTATTTAAGCCAAAATCGCAAGTTTTACCTAATCGGCATGACATATATATATATATATATATATATATATATATATATATATATATATATATATATATATATATATATATATATATATATATATATATATATATATATATATATATGTCGTGCCGATTAGGTAAAACTGGTCAATTAGCAAGAACTCATTTAAAATTAAGTCCGTTCTAAAATTTTCTCTTATACGTTTAAAGATTTATTTTTTTCATTTATGTTAATGTAAGAATTTATAATTTTGTACCAAGAGAAACTTTGAAAACCTACCTAACCTTATTACAACAAGCGCAATTTAATTTAGCCTAACCCAACTAAATATATTTTAGATACGTTAATAATAATTTAATAATAAACAAACACAATGAAATATATTTTTTTCGTTATGTTCATAATGATTTTGGCGAAATTATTGCATACATAAATTTTCACTTGTCTTATATGGCAAGGTGAGCGTTGCTATTTAAGCCAAAATAGCAAGTTTTACCTAATCGGCACGACATATATATATATATATATATATATATATATATATATATATATATATATATATATATATATATATATATATATATATATATATATATATATATATATATATATATATATATATATATATATATATATATATATATATATATATATATGTCGTGCCGATTAGGTAAAACTGGTCAATTAGCAAGAACTCATTTAAAATTAAGTCTTTTCTAAAATTTTCTCCTATACGTTTAAAGATATATTTTTGTCATTTATGTTAATGTAAAAATTTATAATTTTGTACCAAGAGAAACTTTGAAAACCTACCTAACCTTATTACAACAAGCGCAATTTAATTTAGCCTAACCCAACTAAATATATTTTAGATACGTTAACATTAATTTAATAATAAGCAAACACAATGAAATATATTTTTTTCGTTATGTTCAGAATGATTTTGGCGAAATTATTGCATACACAAATTTTCACTTGTCTTATATGGCAAGGTGAGCGTTGCTATTTAAGCCAAAATCGCAAGTTTTACCTAATCGGCACGACATATGTATATATATATATATATATATATATATATATATATATATATATATATATATATATATATATATATATATATATATATATATATAAACATTGTTTTTAATCTTAGAGTGATACATGGAATATATATATACAAGAATTTACATGCATGTTGAAATGCAAAATCTATGGAGAAACACTCATTTAAGTTGTTGAGTTCCTCGAGCTCCTCTGACGCCGGTCGGGAACATGGAATGCATCTGGCGTTCCCTCTCTGGATCGCCACACTGAGGTGTTGGAAGAGAAAGGTGGCAGCTCTCACTCAGATCTCTAGTGGTTTCGATGAACCCAGAGTCCAGCTCCTTGAAGAAACCCATGGTTTGTTTTTCCCAAGAGTCAAGTGTTTTTGATCCTATAGCAGGGGTGGGGAACCTTTTTTCTGCCAAGGGCCATTTGGATATTTATAACATCATTCGCGGGCCTTACAAAATTATCAATTTAAAAATTATGTTAGCTGGTATTAATGATGTTGCTACTCGCAACTGCTTTTCCATGTTTGTGTCGGTTAGTCCGGAGCGCAGTCGACTCTTTGCGATGTTAAGTTTTGAAAAGAACTGCTCGCAGCAGTAAGTTGTTTCGAACACAGATGCATATTTCAATGCATGTCTCCTCAAAGTGTGAAATTCATAATTTCTTATGTAATGTTTTTAGAACCCTAGAAGTAGGAGGTTGTTGTAACTAACTTTCAGCTCATCATTGCTTAGCAGCTGAATGATATCGTGTCGTAGGTTATCAGGAAACATCAGCTGGTTCCACACTGAACCGTGTAGCTAAGATGTTCAGTTCCATTTGTCTACTTTTCACATTCTTGAATCTTTCATTAAATCCCTCAATTAGTTTCGCACATTCATCAGCATATTGAAGTGTTGTAGAATGGGAAATGCACCGCGTTAGTCCTATCGAGTTGCACTTTCCACAGCCTTGGTAGGGTCAGAAAAAATGATTTCGCGGGCATTATACGGCCCGCGGGCCAGACGTTCCCCACCCCTGTCATATAGGGATGAAGTGGTACCGGTGGGCCAAATCCCTGTACTTGTTGAGCTAGAGATCTTCCTTGTAATCAGCATCTCCACCCTGCTGACCAGCACTAAATGGAATATAGGTGCCGGCCAGGGTAGATGCTTAAGTATATTCCCACAGCAGCAGTCTTCTATTGTTCCAGGGATACAATGTGATCCCGTCAGTGTGGCAACCAGGCACATCCGGGGTGTTGGGTAGTAATGATCCCGATTTTCGGATGGACACAGAGTTTTGGCAAGGCTTCTTCTGATAATCACGTTAACTTCCTCGTATCTAACATCCCAGCCATTGAAACTCGAATTGTTCCGACCATGCAGACCGTTGTGGACTACCATTTTGTTCTTAGTGTACACTGGGGCAGGAAGGCGGAGAGCCAGTGGAATACCAAGGGTCTGCTGGTCAAGATGTGTGACATTTGCAAAGATAGGAACTGTTAGGAGAAATTCACCCGAGTGATTCATACTCACCGCTAAAAGGCGAGCTCATTTGAAGATATTGAACCTGCTTGCATAGCTGCAGCAACCTTTACCATAATGGATCTGTCCCAACTGGATTGATTATGAGATTAATTAAGTTTCAGTTGGTTTTGTCGTCTATACTGATAGGGTGTTCCACGTGCCACTTGTGTAACTCGTGTCGTCTACTCCTGCCCTAGTGCGTATATGTTCTGGTAGAATTTCCTTCATCAGCTCGTTGGATCCATTGAATATGAAGACTGCAAGGGAAATCTGAGAAGCTGTACGTATGCCCAGTCCTGTTAAGTGCTGCTTGCTCCCACTATGCTACGTAAAGGGGAAAAAGGTTTAAGACTTTTTCTAGCATGGACTTTAAGATGGAGTCGAACTCTCATGGTTTGGGAATGGCAAAGGATGGAAAGCATTATAAAAATTAAGTTAGCTTAGGAAGGGATAGGCGCCTGGTTAGGAAGAGGCCTAGATTCTCTCATATCTCTTTCAAGATTCCAAGAGCCAGATATCGAATTCTCTGGTCAGGTTTTCGTTGACCTTTTTGATGGCCTGACAGAAAAAGAAAGGGGCAAGAGGGTCTCTTTGGTGGACAGTTTTATTTGAATCGATTTCGTACTCTCCAAAGAGAAATTTCTAGTCGCTGTTGTAACAAGAGAGGATAAACATGTGAAGGACAGGAACATAGTCATAGACAACACTTCTGAATGAATTTAAGGCATTAGCAAAGCTCAATTTGATCTGGAATTTCTGGCAGGTGAGGCTAGTGAAGTATGCTCGTGCGCCATGGGCAGCAGGTTCGCAATCTTGTGGGATCCCGATTCCCAGCTGCCTTAGTCTTGGCATGATGGCTGCATCACTGATCACTGTTCTCACGGCTGCACTGGCAACAAGGAGATGGAGGGAGTTGACAATGGTAATGGGCCTGATTCCTTCATCTTTTTTTTAGTGCACTCGTGGATGCATAAAAAAAAAGATAGCCCAAAAGGTCTTAAGAATACCACCAGCGAAATGGATGTTGACAGATCTGATCTCTGAGAAAAAATGCTCAGCGACATCTTCGACTGCTGGGATGAGCATTTGTTTGACTATTTGTGACCTTAATTTCGTGAAATCGCCTGTAGAGCCTGAAGGGAAGGACAACGCAGCTTAGTTCACTTCTGATTCTTGGAATGTCAATGATTCTACCCTGATGGTGCCAGGATGAAGATCACTGTCGCTGTTGGGGGCACTGGGTGGGTATTTCCATGCGGAGTTTTGGCTGTGATGAAAGTCTCTGGAGGTAATTCTGTTCCTCTATTTTCTTGCTGATTTGTGCTTTCATTTAAATACTTCACATTTAAACACACACACACACTCAAAGGAATAGTACCTTGGGGTGAGTATTACACCGAGAATATCGCCTGAGTTGCTCATCGACCAAATAACTCGTGCGGAAATGCGCGTCTGGCATATCAAAGACTAGCATTTAGATATGTAAATAAGGAGTTAATCACGACACCATATACATCAGGCCCATATTGGAGTACGCAACACCCGTATGGAAACAACACCTAGTCAAGCATGTCAACAAATTGGAAAAGAGCAGAGCTTTGCTACGAGACTAGGAAATGTATTAGGAGAGGTTAAAGGCTCTCAGTCTGATGTCACAGGACAGAAGGACCAGGGGTGATATGAGATATCCTAAACTGAGAGGAACTGTGAGGGTGAATAAATACAGATTGTTTCAGAGATGGAAAACAGGAACATGAGGCTTGCTGGAAGTTGAAAACTCAGATTAGTCACATAGACGTTAGGAAGTATTTGTTTAGGTATAAAGTAGTCAGGAAGAGGAATGACCTTGAACTGAAGTGGAAGATACATGATTCATACATAGCTTTAAGACTCTAGTTCCCTAATCCCCCTCTCTCTCTCTCCCCGTCTCCATCTTTCTCCCCCACTCTCCTCTCTTCCTCTAGTCCCCTAATCTCTCTCTCTTTCTCCTCTACCTTTCCCTTCTCTCTCTCTCTCTCTCTAACTATTTCCCCTATCCCCCCTCTCTCTCTCCCCTCCCCTATGCCCTCTCTCTCTCTCCCCTCCCCTATCCCCTCTCTGTCCCCATCTCTCTCTCTCCCCTCTAACTCTCCCTTCTCTCTCTCTCTCTCACTCTTTCCCCTATCCCTTCTCTCTCTCTATCCATCTCTCTCTCTCTCTCTCTCTCTCTCTCTCTCTCTCTCTCTCTCTCTCTCTCTCTCTCTTTTCTCTTCTCTCTCTCTCTCTCTCTCTCTCTCTCTCTCTCTCTCTCTCTCTCTCTCTCTCTCTCTCTCTCTCTCTCTCTCTCTCCCCTCTACCTCTCCCTTCTCTCTCACTCTTTCCACTCTCCCTTTTCTCTCTCACTCTCCCCCCCATAAAAAAAGGAGAATGGTTCTGGTAAGGAAGAATGGATGGAAGAGCAGTGCAAAAGGGTGGAACAAGAGTGGGATAGAAAACTAGGAGAGCTTTCTTCAATAATGGAGACAGAGCTTTCTGTGAAATTGGAAAAGAGGTTGGAGGAGGAGAAGAAGAATTTGGAGTCACAAATCGAAGTTCCAGTAGCCAGGATAAGGGCCCTAGAATATGAGGTAAACAGGCTGAAGCAGGTTACAGGGGTATTGGACCAGAAAAGACACAGCATAAGGGAAGCCCAACGGGAAGGAAGGGGATACAACTTACACTATGACCCTATCTGCCTACCAAGCAGGACCACGGAGTGAAGGGGATGAGCAGCTGGGTGCAGGTGAAGAGGGGGATAGGTCAAATGCAGAGGCACGATCATTCCAGCAAGAGCTACAGGAAAAAATAAGGGAGAAAATAGCCATGTACAGACAGGAACCAGAGTCACAGAGGGAAAGGCAATGGGAGGAGGAGAGGGCAATGTCAGTGTTTATTCATGGGCAGCAGGAGAGCGAGGGAAGGACACACACTAAAAGACAGCAAGCAGAAAGAAAAGAGATTGAGAACATCCTCACAGAAATAGGTGAAGAGGATATGTCCGAGATTGTAAATTTTCAGAGAATAAAGGGGTACATGAAGGGGAGAAAACGACCACTCAAGCTGATTTTCAGGACAGAAACAGTGCAGAACAGGATCCTCCAAGAGAAACCACGGTTGAAGGAAACGAAAGAATACAAGAGGGTGTTCTTAGACCGAGACAGAAGAAAACCAGAACGACAGCAGCTGAGGGAGAGGACACAAAAGCGAAAGGAGCTAGCAGGAGACACAAGGACAGAATCAGCTGAGGACAACCAGAGCAGGGCAGAGCAACAAGAGCAAGCACACACAGAACTAACCCCAGAACTCCACAACCAATCACAGTATCCCAACACAAACCACAACCCACACTCACAGCCCCCACCCAACACCCCACTATAGAATCCCACAGTACACTGCCAGGTCACCCACCCTCACAGACCCCCAAAACACAGTGTTCGAGAGGAAACTCAAAGTATGGTACACCAATGCTGATGGAATAACAAATAAGTGGGAGGAGTGGCACGAAAGAGTCAAAGAGGCATTACCGGACATAATAGCTCTCACAGAAACCAAGCTCACAGGTATGATAACAGATGCCATCTTTCCAACGGGATATCAGATCCTGAGGAAAGACAGGGGGAACAGAGGGGGGTGGAGGAGTAGCACTGCTGATCAAAAACCGATGGGATTTTGATGATCTGGAGAGAGGAGAAGCAAGAGATTACATAGTAGGAACGCTTCAGTCTGGAGGTCCCAAAGTGGAAATTGCAGTGATGTATAACCCACCACAGAACAGCAGGAGGCCAAGGCAAGAGTATGATGAGAGTAATAGAGCGATGGTTGACACTGGCTGAAGTGGCCAGAAGGGCTCATGCGATTAGGGCAAAGCTACTGATCATGGGCGACTTCAACCACAAGGAAATCGATTGGGAGAGCTTGGAGCCACATGGTGGCCAAGGAACTTGGAGGGGTAAGATGATGGAGGTGGTACTGGAAAATGTCATGTACAAACACGTAAGGGACACTACAAGAGAGAGAGGAGAGGATGAACCAGCGAGACTGGACCTAGTATTCGCCTTGAGTAGTGCATATATCGAGGACATCACATATGAAAGACCCCTTGGGGCCAGTGATCATGTGGTTTTAAGCTTCGAATACACAGTAGAGTTACAAGTGGAGGGGGAAGCAGAAAGGGTCAGACGAATGAAGCCAAACTACAAAAAAGGGGACTAAGCGGGCATGAAGAACTTCTTAAACGGGGTTCAGTGGGACAGAGAACTGACAGGGAAGTCAGTAAACGAGATGATGGAATATGTGACAACAATATGCAAGGAAGCTGAGAAGTGGTTTGTACCCAAGGGTAACAGAAATAATGAAAAAGTCAGGATGAGCCCATGGTTCACCCAAATGTGCAGGGAGGCCAAAACCAAGTGTGCTAGGGAATGGAAGAAGTATTGAAGGCAAAGGACCCAGGAAAATAAGAAGAGCAGTAGTAGAGCCAGGAATGAATATGCACAGGTAAGAAGGGAGGCCCAACGACAGTACGAAAATGGCATAGCAGAGAAAGCCAAATCCTACCCGAAGCTTTTGTACAGCCACATCAGTAGGAAAACAACAGTCAAGGACCAGGTGATCACGCTAAGGAAGGAAGGAGGAGAGATCACAAGAAACGACTGCGAAGTGTGTGAGGAACTCAACATGAGATTCAAAGATGTGTTCACCGAGGAGACAGAAGGGACTCCAGAAAGACAGAGAGGTGGGGTACACCACCAAGTGTTGGACACAATACATGCAACCGAGGAAGAAGTGAAGAGGCTGCTGAGTGAGCTAGATACCTCAAAGGCGATGGGGCCGGACAACATCTCTCCATGGGTCCTGAGAAAGGGAGCAGAGACGCTATGTGTACCCCTAACAACAATATTCAACACATCTATCGAAACAGGGAGATTACCTGAGGTATGGAAGACAGCAAATGTACTCCCAATTTTAAAAAATGGAGACAGACATGAAGCACTAAACTACAGACCAGTGTCACTGACTTGTATAGTATGCAAAGTCATGGAGAAGATTATCAGGAGAAGAGTGGTGGAACACCTAGAAAGGAATGAGCTTATCAACGACAGCAAACACGGTTTCAGGGACGGGAAATCCTGTGTCACAAACCTACTGGAGTTCTATGACAGGGTGACAGCAGTAGCACAAAAGAGAGAGGGGTGGGTAGACTGCATTTTCTTGGACTGTAAGAAGACGTTTGACACAGTTTCACACAAGAGATTAGTGCAAAAGCTGGAGGACCAGGCAGGGATAACAGGGAAGGTACTCCAATGGATCAGGGAATACCTGTCAGGAAGACAGCAGAGAGTCATGGTACGTGGCGAGGTGTCAGAGTGGGCGCCTGTGACGAGTGGGGTTCCACAGGGGTCAGTCCTAGGACCGGTGTTGTTTCTGGTATTTGTGAACGACATGAAGGAAGGAATAGCCTCCAAAGTGTCACTGTTTGCAGATGATGTAAAGTTGATGAGAAGAATTCAATTGAACGAGGACCAGGCAGAACTACAAAGGGATCTGGACAGGCTGCAAGCCTGGTCCAGTAATTGGCTCCTGGAGTTCAACCCCACCAAGTGCAAAGTCATGAAGATTGGGGAAGGGCAAAGAAGACCGCAGACGGAGTACAGTCTAGGGGGCCAGAGACTACAAACCGCACTCAATGAAAAATATCTTGGGGTGAATATAACACCAGGCACATCTGAGGCGCACATCAACCAAATAAACTGCTGCAGCATATGGGCGCCTGACAAACCTAAGAACAGCATTTTGACACCTTAATAATAGATTGGGAAGTGATGTAGTGGAGGCAGGATCTATTCATAGCTTCAAGAAGAGGTATAATAAAATTCATACTAGGTGAGTACATATATATATATATATATATATATATATATATATATATATATATATATATATTTTTTTTATTTTTTTTTTATTAACACATCGGCCGATTCCCCCCAAGGCAGGGTGGCCCGAAAAAGAAAAACTTTCATCATCATTCACTCCATCACTGTCTTGCCAGAAGGGTGCTTTACACTACAGTTATAAAACTGCAACATTTACACCCCTCCTTCAGAGTGCCGGCACTGTACTTCCCATCTCCAGAACTCAAGTCCGGCCTGCCGGTTTCCCTGAATCCCTTCATAAATGTTACTTTGCTCACACTCCAACAGCACGTCAAGTATTAAAAATCATATGCCTCCATTCACTCCTATCAAATACGCTCACACATGCTTGCTGGAAATCCAAGCCCCTCGCACACAAAACTTCCTTTACCCCCTCCCTCCAACCTTTCCTAGGCCGACCCCTACCCCGCCTTCCCTCCACTACAGATTTATACACTCTCGAAGTCACTCTGTCTCGTTCCATTCTCTCTACATGTCCAAACCACCTCAACAACCCCTCCTCAGCTCTCTGGACAATCGTTTTGGTAATCCGCACCTCCTCCTAATTTCCAAACTCCGAATTCTCTGCATTATATTCACACCACACATTGACCTCAGACATGACATCTCCACTGCCTCCAGCCTTCTCCTCGTTGCAACATTCATCACCCATGCTTCACACCCATATAAGAGCGTTGGTATAACTATACTCTCATACATTCCCCTCTTTACTTCCATGGACAAGGTTCTTTGTCTCCACAGACTCGAAGTGCTCCACTCACCCTTTTCCCCTCATCAATTCTATGATTCACCTCATCCTTCATAGACCCATCCGCCGACATGTCCACTCCCAAATATCTGAATACATTCACCTCCTCCATACTCTCTCCTCCAATCTGATATCCAATCTTTCGTCACCTATTTTTTTTGTTATCCTCATCACCTTACTCTTTCCTATATTCACTTTCAATTTTCTTCTTTTACACACCCTACCAAATTCATCCACCAACCTCTGCAGCTTCTCTTCAGAATCTCCCAAAAGCACAGTGTCATCAGCAAAAAGCAACTGTGACAACTCCCACTTTGTATTTGCTTCTTTATCTTTTAGCCCAACACCTCTTGCCAAGACCCTCGCATTCACTTCTCTTACAACCCCATCTATAAATATATTGAACAACCACGGTGACATCACACATCCTTGTCTAAGGCCCACTTTTACTGGGAAATAGTCCCTTCCCTCCTACACACTCTAACCTGAGCCTCACTATCCTCATAAAAACTCTTCACTGCTTTCAGTAACCTTCCTCCTATTCCATACACCTGCAACATCTGCCACATTGCCCCCTATCTACCCTATCATACGCCTTTTCCAAATCCATAAATGCCACAAAAACATCTTTACCCTTATCCAAATACTGTTCACCTATATGTTTCACTGTAAACACTTGGTCTACACACCCCTACCTTTCCTAAAGCCCCTTGTTCATCTGCTATCCTGCTTTCTGTTTTACTCTTAATTCTTTCAATAATAACTCTACCATACACTTTACCAGGTACACTCAACAGACTTATTCCCTATAATTTTTGCACTCTCTTTTGTCCCCTTTGCCTTTATACAAAGGAACAATACACGCTCTCTGCTAATCCTAGGTACCTTACCCTCTTCCATACATTTATTAAATAATATATATATATATATATATATATATATATATATATATATATATATATATATATATATATATATATATATATATAATATATATATACATATATTATATATATATATATATATATATATATATATATATATATATATATATATATATATATATATATATATATATATATATATATATGCAATAAGATCACAGTAAACAGGTGATATCACAATATGTAGAACAAATACTGTGAAAAAAATTGTGAAATTCGAAGCGATTTCGTGACTTCTCACATTATTAAGGAACTATAAAAATAAAACATCAACAGGAAGCCATATAAGGGCAAGACTACACCTCAGTCACGTCACAACACCCGACTTTTGCTCTACCCAAGCATTAAGGTTTTTTTTACTTCTCTAATGTATCATTAAATTCTTCCCAAATTCTACTAATTATAAAAGAATCCAATATATATAAACCAAAAGAAATATATTATTTTCAAAACTGTTTTATAAGAAAAATGATTCTATTATATTCCTGTCGACCATGGACTTGCTTGATACAACTTTCTCAGCCTTTTGAAAATCAATTGGATGGTTAAAATCTCTCACATGAATAAACAGAGCATTAGAATCTTGTCCACTTCTAATGCCCTATTTATGATGTTTTTATCTTAGTTCAAAACTTTTACCAGTTTGACCGTAATAAACTTCAGTGCATATTTTACAAGGAATCTTATAGACACAACCGTCAACATTTTGGGGGTAATTTTTTATCAAAAGTTTTTTTACTGTACGTATCTAGATTTTTAAATTCAACTTTGATATTAAGTCTTAAGAAGTGAAGGAATATCAAACAAGTTTTCTTGGTAAGGGAGAACCAACATATTTCTAGTTGAATAAGGTTGTATGTCACTTTTTGAATTTTAAAAAGTATTTCTGGCAATTTTAAAAGATTTATCAATTAAGTTTCGTCGTTATTTTAGATAATTAGCTATTTCATAAATTTTTGAAATTTCTTCATCTATGAATTCTGGACTACAAACACGCAAAGCTCTCAAAAACATTGATGAGAAAATCGAGAGTTTAATGTTTTAATTATTAAGGGTAACAAAGATTTTAAATTTAAAATTTACAGAAAACCAACAAATAACTGTTCCTATGTGCACTATTATTCTTCACATCAAGACAGAGTTAAAACATCTAGGAAAGGCAATGAGTTATTTTCTTAGAACTCAATTCTAAAATTTATAGAATGAGCTTGTTAAATTAATTAGTTTAGCTTATTCTATAAATTTTACTATTGAGTTCGAAGAAAATAACTCACTACCTTGCAAGCTTCTGATGATGTGTTGATTATAACACGAAAGGTCTAGAGCTGTCATTCAACTCTCCCCTTGGTTAGTTTGCATTTTGTATATCTTGTTCGCGATTACTGTTTATATAAAATATATTTATTATATATGTGAGTGTGTTGCGCAGTTCTTGTCACCGTTTTACAGAATGAACATAAATGCATTGTAAAACAGAGAAAGATGAGAACGCTTGAGGAAGGACAAAGGAAACCACAACCGGAGTACGGCCTAAGAGGTTAGAGGCTGCGAAACTCACTCAAGGAAAAGGATCTTGGGGTGAGCTTCATACCAAGCACATCTCCTGAGGTGCACATCAACCAAATAACTGTTACAACACCTGGGCACCTGGCAAACCTGAGAACAGCGTTTCGACACTTTAGTAAGGAGTCATTCACGACACTGTACACCGTGTACGTCAGACCATTATTGGAGTATGGAGCACCAGTATGGAACCCACACCAGGTCAAACATGTCAAGAAATTAGAGAAAGTGCAAAGGTATGCAACAAGACTAATTCCGGGGGTGAGGGGTTTGTCCTACGAGGAGAGGATAAGCGAACTCAATCTGACAACACTGGAAGACAGAATGGATAGGGGGACATGATAATAACATATAAAATACTGAGAGGAATTGACAGGGTGGATAGGGACAGAATATTTCAGAAATGTGACACGGCATCCAGGGGTCACAACTGGAAGCTAAAAACTCGGATGAGTCACAGGGATTGTAGAGTTGTTAGTAAGTGGAACAATCTGGAGAGTGATGTAGTCAAGGCAGTATCCATACATAGATCTAAGAAGAGGTATGATAAAGCTCAAGGAGCTGGTGGAGAGTGGACCTGGAGGGACGAGTGAAGAGGCGGGGCCAGGACCTATGAATCGAACCCTTCAACCACAATTAGGTGAGTACATGTATTAGAAACATATCCTATGAGCACAGACTGAGGGCACTGACTCTGCACTCTCTGCAAAGGCGTACAATTACTAAGGATATAATTGAGGTGTATGAATGGAAGACAAGAATAAATAAAGGGCATATAAATAACGTGCTAAAAGTATGTAGCCAAGACAGGACTCCCAACAATATATTCAAGATGAAAAAAAAAATTAGAGGTAGAAAAGACACTGGAAAGCTACGGTTTGGTAATAGAGTTTGTGTATGAGTAGAAGTCTTCCGAGTAGCGCAATCAAAGCGAAAAAATTGTCTAGCTTTAAAAATAGGTTAGAAAATTAGATGAGAGGGTGTGGGTGGTGAGAGGAAGACCAGCTTAGTTTGGGATAGCAGGTCTGTTGTAGTTTTCCTAATTTCTTATGTCTTCATGTTCTTCACCTGTTGTAACGTCAGAAATGTCAATGATAGTGCCTGGAGTTCTCAGTGGGTGCTTTTCCTCTTAAGCTTATGCTACAGTAGGATCCTCAGGGTTAATGGTATCTTCACTAGATTTGAGCCTAAGAACTCCATTATTTATATATATATATATATATATATATATATATATATATATATATATATATATATATATATATATATATATATATACAAGAAGTCGGCCGTCTCCCACCGAGGCAGGGTGACCCAAAAAAAGAAAATCCCAAAAAGAAAATACTTTCATCATCATTCAACACTTTCACCACACTCATACATAATCACTGTCTTTGCAGAGGAGCTCAGATACGACAGCTGAGAATTGTCCCTCCCAGGTGTCACTATCCCAGACCCCTCCTTTAAAGTGCAGGCATTGTACTTCCATTTCCAGGACTCAAGTCCAACTAAATCAATTAACTGGTTTCCCTGAATCCCTTCACAAAATGTTACCCTGCTCACACTCCAACAGATCGTCATGTCCCAAAACCATTCGTCTCCATTCACTCCTATCTAACACGCTCACAAATGCTTGCTGAAGTCCAAGCCCCTCGCCCACAATACCGCCTTTACCCCTTCCCTCCAACCTTTCTAGGACGACCCATACCCGCCTTCCTTCCCCTACAGATTTATACGCTCTCCAAGACATTCTACTTTGAAAAAAGTGGTACCTCGAGTTACGATGTTCCCCAAAATCGCCCTTTTATGTAAGTTTATTTTTTTTAAAAGCTTTTGTAAGTATATTTTGGGGTGTAAAAGGACTAGTCTATTTTACATTATTCCTTATAGGGATAAATTCGTTTGGTAATGGCACTTGAACAGCATTCTCGAACGAAAAATATCGTAACTCGAGGTACCACTGTATATATATATATATATATATATATATATATATATATATATATATATATTGTCGACCGAATAGGTAAAATTGGTAAATTTCCTGGAGTTTACCTGGAGGGTTTCGGGGTCAACGCCCCCGCGGCCAGGTCTGAGACAAGGCCTCATGGTGGATCAGGGTCTGATCAACGAGGCTGTTACTGCCGGCCGCACGCAAACTGACGTACGAACCACAGTCCGGTTGGTCAGGTACTGACTTTAGGTGCCTCTCCCGTGCCTTCTTGAAGACAGCCAGGGATCTATTGGTAATCCCCTAATGTATGATGGGAGGCAGTTGAACAGTCTTGGGCCCCGGACACTTATGGTGTTGTCTCTCATTGTACTCATGGCGCCCCTGCTTTTCTCTAGGGAATGTTGCATCTCCTGCCGAGTCTTTTACTTTCATAGAGAGTGATTTTCGTGTGCAGGTTTAGTACTAATCCTCCAGGACCTTCCAAGTGTATATTATCATGTATCTCTCTCGCCTGCGTTCCTGGGAATTCAGATCAGGACCTTCAACCGTTCCCAGTAATTTAGGTGCTTTATCGTACTTATGTATGCTGTGAAAGTTCTTTTACCTCTCCAGGTCTGCAATGTTGCCAGCCTTGAAGGGGCTGTTAGTGTACAGCAGTATTCCAGCCTAAGAACAAGTAATTTGGGCTTGCGTCTCTAGTTTTGAAGGTTCTCATTATCCATCCTATCATTTTCCTAGCCGATGAGGGTAGATACATTGTTGTGGTCTTTAAAGGCGAGATCCTCTGACATTATCACTCCTAGTCCTTCACATTTCTTTTTCGCTCTATTGTATGGTTAGAATTTGTCGTATACCTTGATACATTTTTATTTTCTCAAGTTTGCCATATTTGAGTAGTTAAAATTTCTCCTCGTTGAACTTCATATTGTTTTGAGTGGCCCATTTGAAGATTTGGTTGATGTCCGTTGGAGTTTGCAGTGTCTTCAAGGAGGTCACTGCCATGGCAATCGGTGTCATCCGCAAGGAAGAAAGGGCTACATCTCTGTCTGTCAGAAATGGATGAGGAATGGAAATGGTGAGTACTGTGCCTAGTGGAACAGAGTTTTTACCGTGGCTGCTTATTTACTCTGTTTATATTACTCTTTTGCTATTTTGGAAGTTATAGATCCATCTACCAACTTTTCCTGTTATTCCTTTATCAATTTTTTGCATTAGTCATGGTAACACTTGTCGAAAGTTTTGAAAGTCTGTGTATAATGCATCGTATTTTGTTTATCCTCCGCATCCAGGACCCTGTGGTCCAGGAGCTGGGATAGGCAGGATCGCCCTCCTTAAACCCGTTTGCTTTGGGATGTCAACTGATGGGTATCTGGTTCCCATCTTTCTTCTTGAACCCTTTCAAAGATTTTTATGATATGGGATGTTAGCGCTTTCGGTTTATTTCTTTAATTGGTTTACCGCCATCTTTTAGAGTGGGGCTATGCCCGTTGTTCTTGGTGATGTGGGATGACCCCTGTTCCATGCTCCCCCCACAGAATGCTGAAGGAACGACAGGGCTTCTTGCAGCTTGATGTACAAGGGTTCCATAATAAAATAATAATAATAATAATAAAATAATAATAATAATAATAAAAAAAAATAATAATAATAATAATAATAATAAAAAAAAATAATAATAATAATAATAATATTTTTATTTCGTTAAGTTTACAAGTATACATAGATTTAGTTAAATTATAAAACTGTAATCAAGGAAAGCCACTTTCCAGGGGGATTAAGGGAGCTTTTTAAAGAGTTATTCACTGTATTAATATGATCTGGGCCTCAATGATGGGCATGTCATTTTTCCTTTTCAGTCTTTAGTTTACATAATATCCAGATTTTTTAGATGACTATATTTTTTGGGTCTGTTCATAAAGAATTATTTGGATTTGACCCTTAGTCGGGCGGGCTCACTGAACTTGATCATTGGGATTTGTATCTATCTTTTTGGTATCTTTGTATGTAATCTCCCAACGGGACCGTCGGATTTTTCCTTAGACCTAAAAAGAAGTTTTTTTTTTTTCCTTTTTTTAGTTCTCCTGTTCTTGTCTTTGGGTTTGTTCAATATTTCAATTTATTGAAGTGCCTCCTTCTATTTAAGAATATATTGGACCCTCTCAGCAGCTCTGTGACTCGCGCCTTCGTCGAAGGAGTGTCTTCTTTTCAGTTTCATCTTTCTTTCTTTTTCTTAATGGAATGAGCCTTGAGCAGATCTCAAGAAACACTGAGTTTATTTTCCAGGTAAATTGGTTCCATGTTGTTTGGATATCTTCCCACTTGTTTCGTTTAGGACATGGTTGACTTATTCCCATTGCATGTTTTTGTTATTGAAAAAGAATTTTAAAAACCCTCATGACTTATCACATTTTTTTGGTCAAGCCCTTTGATAAAGTCTGTCCTCTATTATGTTGTGATCAGGGTGTATTGTCTTTATAGGGTTATTTATGTATCAGATCGTCATTGTTATGAAGATGAGGTCCAGATTTTCTAGTCTTGTAGGCCTAATATTTGGGTTTAAGGCAATTTT
>WNWK01009786.1:0-74368 GCA_009830355.1 Cherax destructor
CACACTGACCACGCAGACCCATTATCTCACCACTAGGCCTACCAGCCATTTCACGCTTAATTTGAAGGCTCTAGAATTTATGCGTACTAGTACGTCAATAACCACAGCGCGTAAAACGTACTTGTATGACCATAACCCCAAAAGGTTTAAATTTAGCTATAATATATTCTCTATGGTCATCCCTTGTGCAAGAGTTATTGATACATTCAAGTTGATCTGAGTAGTGTACAGTGGAACCCCGAGTTTCGAACTTAATCCGTTCCAGGAACTAGTTCTAAAGTCGAAATGTTCGAAACTCGAAGCAATATTTCCCGTAAGAAATAATGTACAGTCAACCCTCTGTTTTCGTGCTTTATCCGTTACTGAGCGATTGACTAAAATTGAAACACACGAAAACTGAAACCATTTTCCCCATAAGAAATAATGGAAATTCAATTAATCCGTTCCAAAAACCCAGAAGTTTGAAAAAAAAATTTTGGGGGGGCCTTAAAGATAGATTTACATGCACAAATGATTGAACTCAATGTGACACCTTTATTGAAGACTGATGTTGCTAGATTAGTTTTAAGTTAATTTTAAGTCTGCCCAAAATGCCCTGCATACTAGGGGCTTTTGGCATGTACACCTCATGTAATCTCAATAACCAAATGTAATTCTTTGTATCATGTCCAAATAAAAATATTATTATTATTATTATTATTATTATTATTAGATGGAAAAGAGGAAGGAGGGGAGAGGGAAGAGACCCTAATTTTTGGAAGGAAGATCCCCCTCCATAAGGACTCCAGGTACCAAGTCCTCATCTGGGGTCTCTTCCCTTCTTTGTCTTTTAATCCCACTAGGACCAGCTTGTGAGTCACTGCACACCTATGGCACTAAATATCTGTCCAGAGAGCTCTGTGTCTGGCATCTCTTTAAAATGTCCCTAAAATGGGAAAAGAGATTGTCATTGAACATGTTGATGAGACGGATTGCAACATCTTTGTCAGGGTGATGTTCCTCCACAAATGAATGCACCCTACTCCACATTGCACAAATCTCCTTAATCTCTGAAGAAGGCACCTTACATCTCTCTTCCTCCTTCATTGAAGCAATTTCCGGAGATCTGCTTTGATGGTGATGCAGCTCAAGCTCTTGCAGCTCTTCAGTGGTTAGATCTTCATTGTGGTCCTCCACCAACTCTTCCACATCCTGGCTACTCACATCCAACCCCATGCAATTCCCCAATGCCACAATACTTTCTACAACTTCCATAGGCTCCTCAGGGTCAGCCCCAAACCCTTCAAAATCCCTCTCTTGGACAGAATCTGGCCACAACTTTCTCCAAGCAGAGTTCATCGTCCTGGAAGTTACTCCCTGCCAAGCTTTATCTATAAGGCCTATGCAATGGAAGATATTGAAGTGATCCTTCCAGAACTCTTTTAGGGTCAATGCAGAGTCATTGGTCACATCAAAGCACCTTTGAAACATTGCTTTGGTGTACAGTTTTTTGAAGTTTGCAATGACCTGCTGGTCCATGGGCTGGATGAGAGGAGTGGTGTTAGGAGGCAAGAACTTCACTGTTACAAATTTGAAATCCTTAGGCATTTGGTCTTCCAAGTCTTGAGGATGAGCAGGAGCATTGTCCATTACCAGGAGGCACTTGAGCCCCAATTTATTGTCCAATAGATATTTCTTCACACTGGGGCCAAACACTTGATTAAACCATTCCAGGAAAATTTCCCTAGTGACCCATGCCTTATGGTTAGACTTCCACATCACACACAATTTACTCTGGTCAACACTGTATTTCTTAAAAACACTGAGAGTTTCAGAGTGATGCACCAGTAAAGGCTTCACTTTGAAATCCTCACTAGCATTACCACACAACATGAGAGTTAGCCTGTCTTTCATAGGCTTGTGTCCTGGTAAAGTCGTGCACAAATTTTTCAGCCCCTTGTTTATCTGAACTGGCACCCTCACCATGCCTTACAACACTGTGTATGCCACTTCTTTTCTTGAATTTATCGAACCAGCCTTTGCTGGCCTTGAATTCATCAACATCATCACTGGTTCCAGGCATTTTCTTGACAAGATCGGTATGCAACTGCCTTGCTTTTTCACAAATTAATGACTGCACAACACTGTCACCCGCTAGCAGTTTTTCGTTTATCCACACCAACAACAATTTCTCCATATTTTCCATTGTTTGTGATCTCTGTTTCGTTATTGTATTCACCCCTTTCGCAACATTAGCTTCAGTGATTTCTTTTAGCCACAATGGAACCGATGGTTGTTGGGGCCTTCTTGTACATCCTGGCGAGCTCGGCAATACGTACACCACTATCATATTTTTATATTATTTCTTTCTTCAGTTCTATGGTGTTCCTCACTTTCTTTACATAAGAACATAAGAATGGAGGAACACTGCAGAAGGCCTACTGGCCCATACAAGGCAGGTCCTTATCAAAACCACCACTACCTAACAATTTACTCCCGTACTCACGACACCAATCAAACCCAGCCCCTCCCACTCATATATTTGTTCAATCTCTCCTTAAAGCCACCCAAGGTCCTAGCCTCTATCACCCTACTTGGAAGATTGTTCCACGCATTTACAACTCTGTTCGAAAACCAGTACTTGCTTATGTCCTTTCTAAATCTAAATTTATCCAATTTAAATCCGTTATTTTTGGGTCTTACTTGGTTCGATATCCTCAGTATTTTATTAATATCTCCTTTGTTTATGCCCATCATCCACTTTACCAAAGAACTGGCACTAGGAGCTTTCCTTGGGTCCATGGTAGCTTATTTAGTAGTCACACAATAATCAAGGGCCAAAAACAATGATTTGTTAATACAGTGGACCCTCGGTTTTCGTTCACCTAAAAACTCGAACAATTATGTAAGTGTATTTTCGTAAGTGCTTTTGTAAGTGTATTTTTGGGGGGTCTGAAATGACTAACCTAATTGACATTTGTCCTTATGGGAACAAATTCGTTCGGTAACGGCACTCAAACAGCATTCTGGAAAGAATTTTCGACGAAAACCGAGGGTCCACTATAAATGTTTTGTATGAACTCCTGGGATGATGTTCACTCAAGCATAAACAATGCTACACTGCATGACAATGTGCGTGGGAGGTGCGTGGGTGGCGGTCTACAACCTTTGTATGTGCAGGGCACTGGTGGACAGGTTCCGTACCAAGCATGAAAACGGAGGTAAAATTTCCCCGAAAAAACTGCACAAAAACTGAAACACACGAAAACGGAGGGTTGACTGTAAATCCAATTAATCCGTTCCTGCTATCAGGAAGCATGACAAAATAGTACGTACTTCATTATGATGCTATTATCAACTCGATAGCTTGTTTATCTATCACAATTCATCTAATATGACATAAGTAACAATATTGATAACATAAAAACCTGATATACACTCTAGAATGAATAAAATATGTATGTCATTACGAATGTGGTGGCGGGGGAGGATGGTGGCAGCTGGCATTCTTGCTCCAGCTATGAAAACATCTTCCTATTCTTTCCTCCTTCAGACGTGTTAGTATAAGAGAAAACGGAGTTTGTAATGCTAACTGCATTAGATCACTTCTATCACTTCTTTCATAAGAAAACCATAATGTACAAATGAACAGGTGTACGTACACCATTTACATACCTTGCAGAAGATAGGCATAGCGGCTTATGCTCTCAGGAGTTTATTTCGTTTCGTCCTTTTTCTAGCGCTTAATCGCTACACTCTTAATGCTACACTTTGTCACTGAACTTAACTGCTTTAAACTCCACAACTTTTGCCTGTGCTGGCGTGCAGGTACACATTAAAATCACTAAGAGTGTGTTATTAATCTTGAAGATGCCATATTAATAACGATAATAATAACACAATAATAATCACTCTGAGGCGCATTAATAATGATGATAATAACACAATAATATTCACTCTGAGGCGTATAAAACATTAATATAGACATTTTGCTTAATCCATTTATGATATTTTTTTCAAAATTATATACAGTAGATCGTCATTTAAGAAGATAGTTATGTTCCTGAAAATGCCGTGTTAGGTAAAATAGTGTTAGATGAACTGAAGAACTTATGGGAAAAATAGGGTTATGTTCCAGGAGCCCCCAAAAAGCCAAACAACTTTTTTTTAGACCAACAGATCTTACAAAAATAAAAGTGAATATGTAATTGTAGTTCATTATCGTGATGTATTATGTTGTTTTTACGTCTTAAGACTACAAATGTAACAGAAATAATAGTATTTCTTACCTTAAATTGTGGGTGCTGTTGTTTGTGGATGATTGTGAAGAGAGTGGAGAGTTATGCTGTGGCCCTACTGGGCTGAGGTGGATGGTAGAGGTTCTGGAACTGAAGTCGATGGTTGTACTGTCTAACTAAGTCATTCAGTAAGTCAGTCAAGCCATTCAGTAAGTCAGCCAAGTCATTCAGTAATTCATTCTTAAGTCATTCAGTAAGTCAGTCAAGTTATTCAGTAAGTCAGTCAAGTCATTTAGTAAGTCACTCAGTAAGTCAGTCAAGCCATTCAGTAAGTCATTCAAGCCATTCAGTAAGTCATTCAAGTCATTCAGTAAGTCAGTCAAGCCATTCAGTAAGTCATTCAAGCCATTCAGTAAGTCATTCAAGCCATTCAGTAAGTCAGTCAAGCCATTCAGTAAGTCAGTCAAGTCATTCAGTAAGTCAGTCAAACCAGTAAGTCAGTCAAGCCATTCAGTAAGTCACTCAGTAAGTCAGTCAAGTCATTCAGTAAGTCAGTCAAGCCATTCAGTAAGTCACTCAGTAAGTCAGTCAAGCCATTCAGTAAGTCAGTCAAGTCATTCAGTAAGTCAGTCAAGCCATTCAGTAAGTCTCGATTTTCTTGGTAATTCCTAGACTTGAACACTCAAACCTTTTCTTGTCACTTGCAGGAACACTTGTATGCTTACTGGGTGCCATGATTGCTTGGCAGATTTATCAAAATGCAATGAAAGTAAGAAAATGTATGTAAATAAACACAGTGAGCTTCCCGAGTATTGTCCTACACGCGTATGAACCAAACTGAAGGCTGGGGTGGTGGTGGGGGGGGTGCGGGTGTCTGAAGGTGGCGGGGGATTGTAGTAGGACTCCTCCACTTGACTCAGTGGTGTAACCCACCGCCGTGACCGCGCGCTCAAAATTTTTTCCCCTCCGCAAACTGTGTATAGTTAATTTTACGTAGTGTTAGATAAAAATGTGCCGCAATTCTTCAATTGTGCCACATAAACTCGTGCTAAATGACGGTCTACTGTAATAAACACACTACGTAATATATAAACATGTAAATTAACATAAATATGAGATGTTTTTCCAGTCGGCTTGACAGAGTGAACATAATCCATTCGTGTCCAGGCTGGTAACAACAACAACAACTGGTTTGTTTATAAAACTCACGAACCTTCTACACTCTCATTCTCTCTCGTTTATTCATTAAATCTTGTTTACTCACCTCTCACTCTACATTAAGACTGCCTGAACCACTGCCTGAACCACTGCCTCTACCACTGCCTCAACCACTGCCTCAACCACTGCCTCAACCACTGCCTCTACCACTGCCTCTACCACTGCCTCTACCACTGCCTTTACCACTGCCTTTACCACTGCCTTTACCACTGCCTCAACCACTGCCTCTACCACTGCCTCTACTAATAGAAGCGATTGCTGATTTGCTGTTGCCACACATCCTGGCAAGCTCCACAAGTCGCACACCACTCTCGTACTTTTGTATAATTTCCTTCTTCACTTCTATGCTGTTTCTCACTTTCTTTACCACAGGGGTGCCACTAGGAAGTTTCTTTGGGCCCATGGTAGCTTATTTCACAGTTGCACTTAATGAACAAGCACCAAACAATGAATTAATTGTGAAATGTTTGGATGAGCACACAGGGTAATGTTCACTCAGAGGATAAACAATGCCAGACCGACTCACGACCCCTGCACGGGGAGGCACGCAGGCATGGGGCAGGCAGACAGGTCTGGTACGCAGTTCGAAACATGGGGCACGTTCGATACTCGGGACAAAATTGGTTCAAAAAAAGCTTTCGAAACTTGAATCGTTTAATACTTGATGCGTTCGAAACTCGGGGTTCCACTTTATGTATAGCTGTTCCACCCCCTTGCTGGTCTGTCCTACAGTTGTGTATGGCTGTGTAACCAGGAATGGCATAGACATCTGTAGTACCAGGCTTTAGCCAGGTTTCGGTGAGTGTGATGATTGACATACAGTCATCCCTTGGTTTTCGATTTTAATCCGTTCCAGATGGATCAGCTAAAACCAAAATCGATAAAAACCAAAACTATTTTCCCCATAAGAAATAATGGAAATTCAATTAATCAGTTCCAGAAACCCAGAAGTTTGGGAAAAATTTTTGGGGCCTTAAAGATAGATTTACATGCACAAATGAATGAACTCTATGTGGCACTTACCTTTATTGAAGACTGATGTTGCTGGATGGAAGAGAGGGAGGAGGGGAGAGGGAAGATACCCTATTTTTTGGAAGGGGAATCCCCTTCCATAAGGAATTTAGGTACCAAGTCCTTATCCGGGGTCACTTCCCTGCATGCCTGCTACACTCCCTCCCTGCCTGCTACACTCCCTCCCTGCCTGCTACACTCCCTCCCTACCTGCTACACTCCCTCCCTGCCTGCTACACTCCCTGCATACATGCTACACTCCCTGCATACATGCTACACTCCCTTCATACATGCTACACTCCCTGCATACATGCTACACTCCC
The DNA here is from genome assembly GCA_009830355.1 of Cherax destructor. NCBI lineage: Eukaryota > Metazoa > Arthropoda > Malacostraca > Decapoda > Parastacidae > Cherax > Cherax destructor. The sequence goes on from WNWK01009786.1 coordinate 6,770, forward strand.
TGCATACCTGCTACACTCCCTGCATACCTGCTACACTCCCTGCATACATGCTACACTCCCTGCATACATGCTACACTCCCTGCATACATGCTACACTCCCTGCATACATGCTACACTCCATGCATTCATGCTACACTCCCTGCATACATGTTACACTCCCTGCATACCTGCTACACTCCCTGCATACATGCTACACACTCTGCATTCATGCTACACTCCCTGCATACATGTTACACTCCCTGCATACCTGCTACACTCCCTGCATACATGCTACACTCCCTGCATACATGCTACACTCCCTGCATACATGCTACACTCCCTGCATGCCTGCTACACTCTTAAACTCCATCGTGTTTCTCACTTTCTTTACCAAAGGACTGGCACTAGGAGCTTTCTTTGGGCCCATGGTAGCTTATTTAGTAGTCACACACAATTTCTCTAATATTATATTACATAGTCTATAAGTCATTAGATTAAGCTGCCCCTAATGCCATGGCATGTCAGTGGCTCTCCTTGCACTTCAGTTTATGATTGTAACTTCAAATATATATGTACAAATTCAATGAAATAAAATTTGTTTGTTTGTTATAATCAAGGGCCAAAAACAATGAATTGTTAATAAATGTTTTGTATGAACTCCTGGGGTGATGTTCACTCAAGCATAAACAATGCTAGACTGCGTGGGAGGTGCGTGGTTGGCAGGCCTACGGCCTTTGTATGTGCGCGGCACTGGTGTACAGGTTCCGTACCATCGGCGAAAACTGAGACAATCGGCAAAAACTGAGACAATTTTTCCACAAAAAAAGTGATTGAAAACCAAAATCGGTGAAAACTGAGACAATCAAAAACCAAGAGATGACTGTACTGGTATGCAGGGAATTGAGTAATGCTGTGAGGTCATCGTAATGTTTGTTCAAAGATCTGACATTGTAATTAACCCTTTGACTGTCGCAACCCTCAATCCTGAATGCCATCCTGTTCTCGCAAAATATTCGAAAAAAAAAATTATTTTTTCTTATCAAAATGTTAAGATCATTACTTACCGAGATATAGAGCGGTAAAGTTGGCAAAAAATGAGCGGCGTATGGCAACAGCGGTGAATGCCGCCCACCCCGTAAACTTTGGTTTACTTCCTTTCGTAGGTTTCTTATTTTTTCATTATTTTATTTTTTACGTAACTTATGGGGCCTGTGAGACCAAAGTAAGGTGCAATGTATATATATATACACTCATTGTATGCAACACAATAATTGCACAAACATTAGTATCATTATATTGTTTACAAAACTTGTTTACACCAACCAACAATAAAAAAAATTGTTTATTAATATTGTTCTATGATATATATACACATATATAATGACTGGACACTTTTCATCAACTGAAATTAGCACTTCAAAGCTCCAAGCTATGTGTGTGTTTGTGTGTGTGTGTGTGTGTGGACATCTAAATTTGCTGAGTCAGGGAAAGGCAGCTGTCAAAATGACATATTATACCATTACTCACCACCCTAATTGCCTGTCAGCCTGTCAACACAAAAGGGGACCCATGTCTTCTTCCCCACAACCTCCGTCCTTTCCTTCATACCTACCTTCCTAGCTTCCTTTCTTCCTTCATTCCTTCCTTTCTTTATGCCTTCCTTTCGTACATATTTCCTTCCTTCCTTCCTCTCATCTCTTCCTTCCTGCTTCCTTTCTTCCTTCATTCCTTCCTTTATTTCTTCCTTCCTTTCTTACTTCTTTTGTTCCTTGTGAAGGACCTGCCTAGTATGGGCCAACAGGCCTGCTGCAGTGTTCCTCCTTTCTTATGTTCTTATGTTCCTTCCTTTCTCTCTTTCTTTCTTAATTCCTTCCTTCTTCCTTTCCTCCTTCCTTCTTCTTTCCTTCCTTCCTCTCATCTCTTCTTTCCTTCCTCTCATCTCTTCTTTCCTTCCTTCCTTCCTCTCATCTCTTCTTTCCTTCCTTCCTTCCTTCCTCTCATCTCTTCCTTCCTTCCTTACTTTCTCTCTTCCTTCCTTCCTTCCTTATGGTATCCTGGGCATTTCTTTCTGTCACAAACTCCTCAAAACCATGAAATTTATCTTCAGAGACACTTCCATCTGTGTTAGAGCTATCATTGAGGAAGAGAACAGTCCCAGATCTTCCAAGGAGTCAGATAATTCTTACTGCTAGGCATGCTGAACAAGGACTACTGAAATGGCATTCCCACAATGCACCACTGGCTGCCCGATTTTTTTTTATACTGTGCACACTGACCACACAGACCCATTCTCTCACATGTAGGCCTACCAACTTTTTCCTGCTTGATTTGAGGCCGCTAGAATTTAGGCGTATAGATACGTCTGAAACAGTGGCTCGTAAGACGTATATATACGACCGAAACAGTCAAAGGGTTAAAGATAGTTATGTTATTGTTGGCTTTGAGTAATGTCTTTGCTTGGTCTGCTGTATAATAATTACAGTTGCTGTTCGATGTGTGTAAGTCATTTAATAAAAGGTTGATATCAGGATCACTGCTTGTAATCATATGATTGAGTGTGATTCTATAACTAGACTTTTGAACAAAGTATTATGTTAAACTTAATATTAAGATACTAAACTTATTTATCTTACTAGCTAATCGATTGCTTCAAGTAGTTTTTAAAAAATTTAAAGAGATACATTTAACTCTCAATATGGTACAATTTGATGAATTAATATTGAATGGTTATATTATTAGAGTTTGACAAAGGTTGTTGATTTAGAATAGAAATTTACTGAACACAATAATATTGTTTGGTACTGGAAGTGATGATTTAAAGTTAATAGTCTGTAGGTAATGATAGTTAAAAGAAAAATAAAGAAAACAAAATTAATAGTTTATAAATAGTAGATTAAAATAAGTAATTATTTAATACAGGGATATTGCTAACTCTTATTATGGCACAAGTTTGGCAATATAGCTTGCACTGTTTATTTGCTATATAATAATAGTTTATAATAGTAAGCAAGTAATGGTAAATTAAAAAAATATAAAAATGAAAAGAGGGTTAGTTAAAATTTATTGTAGTATGATTAAGATGATGTAACATTGCACTGGGTGTAGTATAAGGTTATAAAGATGTGGGGCAAAGACTTGATTTTAAAACTAAAGTAAAGAAAATATAACACTTAACCCTTTGAGGGTTGAGAGGCCCTCTCCCAAAATTATTTTTTCTTATGAAATGATAATCTTTTTACGATCATAATGACACCAAAAGTATGAAATTTGATGGAAAACCTATGGAACTATTGTCTCACGAAGTTAGCGGTCTCGACGATATTTATGCATCGGCGATTTCGCCCAATTTGAGCCCTATTTTCGGCCAATTGCACTGTTCCAGTCGACTAAAGTCATAGCTATTTCACTAGAACTCTATTTGTTCTATCGATTGAGTACCAGAAACAGCCCATTTAGCAATTTCAACTACCCAGTAAAGTGATCAGAAATTGACAATTTGGCCTATTTCACACAAATTTCAAAAGATGCCAATTTCAAAATTGGGTCCAGAATAAACAAGACAGACATTACTAGTACTAAAATAACATTTTATCTGTTCATTAGTCACGTCTCCAGGCCCCTCTTACATTACTTTTGCTTTACATTTTGAATTTTTATCCTCACAAAAAATAGAAGATTTAATGTTATGTATCCTACTGCATCATTGTAAAAACGGTATAAATAATATCAGCACACTTGTGAAACAATATTAGACTCACCAGTTGATGTGTATTGGATGCGTGGCGTGATTTGTTTACTCTTGAACATCGGCAAAAATCAAATATTTTCGCTAATTTGAGTTTTATTTCAAGGTACTTATCATCGTGAAACCAATAAAAATCATCACTATTTCTGTACCATATCTTCCATTCTATCAATTGAGACCAAGAAAACGAGAATACAACCATAAATACCATACGAAAATACACTCGAAATTAGCTGTTTTAACCCTTTGGGGGTCCAAGGGGTCTCTCTGAAACTCATTCTCAGGGTCCACGAATTTAAAAAAAAAAATTATTTTTTCTTATGGAATGATAGAGAATCTTTTTCCGATCATAACGCCACAAAAATTATGAAATTTGATCGAAAACTAACGGAATTATGCTTTCGCAAAGTTAGCGGTAGCCATGACACTTACACATCTCCGATTTCGCCCACTTTGAGCCCTATTTTCGGCACATTCCAATGTTTCAGTCTACTAAAATTATAGCTATTTCGCTAGAACTCCATTTCTTCTATCGATTGAGTACAAGAAACCGCCTATTTACCAATTTTAACTACCCAAAATAGTAGTCAGAAAATGGCAATTTGGCCAATTTCACACAAATTTCAAACGATGCCAATTTCAAAATAGGGTCCAAAGTAAACAAGGCAGACATTCCTGGCACTAAAATAACATGTTCTCTGTTCATTAGTCACGTCTCCAGGCCCCTGTTCCATTACTTTTGCTTTTCATTTTGAATTTTTATTCTCACAAAAAATAGAAGATTTACTGTTATGTATACAACTGCATCATTGTAAAAATGGTATAAATAATATCAGAGCACTTGTGCATGAATATAAGACTCGCCAGTTGATGTGTATTGGAGGCATGGTGTGATTTGTTTACTCTTGAACATCGTCAAAAATCGAACATTTTCGCTACTTTGAGCTCAATTTCAAGGTACTTGTCATTGTCATACCAATCAAAATCATCTCTATTTCTGTAATATATCTTCCATTCTATCAAATGAGACCAAGAAAACAAGAATACATCAATAAATACCATACGAAAATCGACTGCAAAGTCGCTGTTTTAATCGAAAGAAATGGTCAGAGTTTTTTTTCTCTCATTATGCAGTGTGTACTGCAGGATTTTTTTTATACTGCGCACACTGACCACACAGACCCATTCTTTCATATGTATGCCTACCAGACGTTTTCTGCTTAAATTGAGGCCGCTAGAATTTGGGCGTACTAGTACGGCACCAACTCCTGCTCGTAAAACGTACTAGTACGGCACCGACCCCAAAAGGGTTAAACTTACATAATTGTTCGATTTCCGAGGTGACCGAAACTCGGGGGTCCACTGTATACAGTATGTACACTGTTACCAATTTAAGGACTTAGAATAAAGCCTAAACAATTCCAGGAACAGCTTCTGAAAATTGACCACTGTCTGAAAAATCTTCCAGCTCCTGCCCCCAACATCTTACTACTGGGGGATTTCAACCTAAGGCACCTAAAATGGAGGAACATTGCAAACAATGTGGTAGCAGAGATAACACCAGGAGGCAGCTCAGATGAAAACTCGGACACGCATGAATTTTTAAATCTCTACACCAAATTCACCTTAAACCAGCAAATAGTAGAGCCCACAAGATCAGAGAATATGCTGGACCTCATCTTCACCAACAATGATGATCTGATACGAAATGTCATCATATCAAAAACAATATACAGTGGTACCTCGGTTAACGATATTTTTCATTCCAGAATGCTGTTCAAGTGCCATTACCAAACGAATTTATCCCCATTAAGAATAATGTAAAATAGACTAGTCCTTTTAGACCCCCAAAAATACACTTACAAAAGCATTTCAAAAATAAACTTACATAAAAGGGTGAGTTTGGGGACCATCGTTAACCGAGGTACCACTGTACTCAGATCACAACATAATAGAGGTCCAGACATGCATGCGGGGAGCCCCAGATCAACAAAATGTGATCAGTCGTGAGGGAGCCTTCTCCAAATTCAACTTCAATAACAAAAACATAAGGTGGGACCAAGTAAACCAAGTCCTAAATGATATAAACTGGGAAGATTGCCTAAGCATCACGGATCCTAACCTATGTCTAGAACAAATTAACTCTGTGGCACTTGAGGTTTGCTCAAGGCAAATTCCCTTAAGGAAAAGGAGAAGAGGCAAACTAGAAAGAGAGAGGCGCTCCCTATACAGGCGAAGGCAAAGAATAACGGAGCGGCTACAGGAGACCAATATATCTGAAATACGAAGGGAGACACTAGTCAGAGAAATAGCAAACAGGAATCAAGAAACGCGGGAAGAACAAAAAGCCATAAATGAAATTGAAAGAAACCCAAAATCAAAGTCGAGAACAACAACCAGTATTGGGCCCCTACTTAAACGGGATGGGTCCTACACAGATGACAGCAAGGAAATGAGTGAGTTAATTAAGTCCCAGTATGACTCAGTTTTTAGCGAGCCACTAACCAGACTGAAAATCGAAGACCTATATGAATTTTTTATGAGAGTGCCACAGAACTTGACAGACGCATGCCTATCTGACATCACCCCGATGCCAAATGACTTTGAAAAGGCAATAAATGACATGCCCATGCACTCCGCTCCAGGCTCAGACTCGTGGAACTTCGTGTTCATCAAGAACTGCAAGAAGCCCCTATCACGTGCTTTTAACATCGTATGGAGAGGGAGTATGGACACTGGGGTCGTCCCGCAGTTACTAAAAACAACAGACATAGCCCCACTCCACAAAGGGGGCAGTAAAGCAGTAGCAAAGAACTACAGACCAATAGCGCTAACGTCCCATATCATAAAAATCTTTGAAAGGGTTCTAAGAAGCAAGATCGCCATTCATCTTGATACCCATCAATTGCACAACCCAGGGCAGCATGGGTTTAGAGCAGGCCGCTCCTGTCTGTCCCAACTACTGGACCACTACGACAAGGTCCTGGATGCACTAGAAGACAAACAGACTGCAGATGTTATATACACAGACTTTGCAAAAGCCTTTGACAAGTGTGACCATAGTGTAATAGCACACAAAATGCGTGATAAAGGAATAACAGGAAAAGTTGGTAGATGGATCTATAATTTCCTAACAAGTAGAACACAAATTGTAGTAGTCAACAGAGTAAAGTCTGAGGCAGCTACTGTGAAAAGCTCTGTTCCACAAGGCACAGTACTCGCTCCCATCCTGTTCCTCATCCTCATATCGGACATAGACAGGGATATAAGCCACAGTGCCATGTCTTCCTTTGCAGATGACACCCGAATCTGTATGACAGTGTCCACCGTTGAAGACACTGCAAGACTCCAAGCAGACATAAACCAAATCATTAAATGGGCTACAGAAAACAATATGAAGTTCAATGATGAGAAATTTCAATTACTCAGATACGGAAAACGTGAAGAAATTAAAATCTCATCGGAGTACAAAACTAATTCCAACCACACAATAGAGCGAAAAACTTATGTCAAAGACCTGAGAGTGATCATGTCAGAGGATCTCACCTTCAAGGACCATAACACAGTAGCAATCGCATCTGCTAGAAAAATGACAGGATGGATAATGAGAACCTTCAAAACCAGGGATGCCAAGCCCATGTTGACACTTTACAGATCGCTTGTTCTATCTAGGCTGGAATAATGCTGCACACTAACTGCACCTTTCAAGGCAGGTGAAATTGCTGACCTTGAAAATGTGCAGAGAATCTTCACGGCACACATAACTGCGATAAACCACCTCAATTACTGGGAACGCTTGAAGTTCCTAAACCTGTACTCTCTAGAACGCAGGCGGGAGAGATACATTATTATATACACATGGAAAATTCTCGAGGGATTAGTACCAAACTTGTACACGAACATCACTCCCTACGAAAGCAAAAGACTCGGCAGGCGATGTAACATCCCCCCCAATGAAGAGCAGGGGTGCCACTAGCATGTTGAGGGACAACACAATAAGTGTCAGGGGCCCAAGATTGTTCAACTGCCTCCCAGCATACATCAGGGGGATTACCAACAAACCCCTGGCTGTCTTCAAGCAGGCACTGGACAGTCACCTAAAGTCGGTACCTGACCAGCCGGGCTGTGGTTCGTACGTTGGACTGCGTGCGGCCAGCAGTAACAGCCTGGTTGATCAAGCTCTGGTCCAACATGAGGCCTGGTCACAGACCGGGCCACAGGGGCGTTGACCCCTGGAATTGTCTCCAGGTAAACTCCAGGTAAACACTGGCGGAAGTGGCCAGAAGGGCTCATGCGACCAGGGTAAAGCTACTGATCATGGGTGACTTCAACCACAAGGAAATCGATTGGGAGAACTTAGAGCCAAAGGGGGGCCAAGAAACGTGGAGGGCTAAGATGATGGAGGTGGTACTGGAAAACCTTATGTACCAACACGTAAGGGACACTACCAGAGAGAGAGAGAGGAGAGGATGAACCAGCGAGACTGGACCTAGTATTCACCTTGAGTAGTGCAGATATTGAGGACATCACATATGAAAGCCCTCAGGGCCAGTGATCACATGGTTCTGAGTTTCGAATACATAGTAGAGTTACAAGTGGAGGGGGAAGCAGGAAGGGCCAGACGAATGAAGCCAAACTACAAGAAAGGGGATTATGCAGGCATGAAGAACTTCCTGCACGGGGTTCAGTGGGACAGAAAGCTGGCAGGGAAGTCAGTAAACGAGATGATGGAATATATGACAGCAATATGCAAGGAAGCTGAGGAGAGGTTTGTACCCAAGGGTAACAGGAATAACGAGAAATCAGGATGAGCCCGTGATTCACCCAAAGGTGCAGGGAGGCCAAAACCAAGTGTGCTAGGGAATGGAAGAAGTATAGAAGGCAAAGGACCCAGGAGAATAAGGAGAGCAATCGTAGAGCCAGAAATGAATATGCACAGGTAAGAAGGGAGGCCCAAAGACAATATGAGAATGACAACAGTGAAAGCCAAATCTGACCCAAAGCTGTTGTACAGCCACATCAGGAGGAAAACAACAATCAAGGATCAGGTAATCAGGCTGAGGAAGGAAGGAGGGGAGGTCTTAAAAGATGACCGTGTATGTGAGGAGCTCAACATGAGATTCAAAGAAGTGTTCACAGAGGAGACAGAAGGGCCTCCAGAAAGGCGGAAAGGTAGGGTACATCATCAAGTGTTGGACACAATACATACAACCAAGGAGGAAGTGAAGAGGCTGCTAAACGAGCTAGATACCTTAAAGGTGATGGGGCCGGATATCATCTCTCCATGGGTCCTGAGAGAGGGAGCAGAGGTGCTGTGTGTACCACTAACAACAATCTTCAACACATCTATTGAAACAGGGCGACTACCTGAATTATGGAAGACAGCAAATGTAGTCCTAATTTTTAAAAAAGAAAACAGACACGAAGCATTAAATTACAGACCCATGTCACTGACATGTATAGTATGCAAGGTCATGGAGAAGATTATCAGGAGAAGAGTGGTGGAGCACCTAGAAACGAATGAGCTTATCAACGACAGCCAGCACGGTTTCAGAAATGGGAAATCCTGTGTCACAAACCTACTGGAGTTATATGACAGGGTGCTGGCAGTAATACAATAGAGAGAGGGGTGGGTAGATTGCATTTTCTTGGGCTGTAAGAAGGCATTTGACACAGTTCCACACAAGAGATTAGTTCAAAATCTGGAAGACCAGGCAGGGATAACAGGGAAGGCACTACAATGGATCAGGGAATTCCTGTCAGGAAGACAACAGCGAGTCATGGTACATGGCGAGGTGTCAGAGTAGGCACCTGTAATTAGCGGTGTGCCACAGGGATCAGTCCTAGGACCGGTGCTGTTTCTGGTATTTGTGAACGACATAACAGAAGGAATAGACTTCGAAGTGTTCCTGTTTGCAGATGATGTGAAGTTGATGAGAAGAATTCAGTTGGACGAGGACTAGGCAGAACTACAGAGAGATCTGGACAGGCTGCAGGCCTGGTCCAGATCAGTACCACTCGTTTGTGGTTACAGTAATATATAAATACTGCTCGTAGGCTAGTACACCAAACAAGGATGAGAATGAAATTAGCTTGAAAGCTCCCACACCTCCGTATGTCCTCGGACCAAGGTAAAACACACAGCTCTGTGCTGTGTGCTTGGTTCTTGTAGGATTGGGTGGTCCTGTGGGTTAAGGCATCATGTGGTTCTCGCTCACAATGACGGGCCAGTACAACATGGGTTCGAACCCTGGCTAGCGCAGTGTTGTTATTGATCAATACACTCATTCGTGGTTACAGTAATATATAAATACTGCTCGTAGACTAGTATGTACACCAAACAGGGATGAGAATGAAATTAGCTTGAAAGCTCCCACACGTCCGTATGTCCTCGGGTCCTGTGGGTTAAGGCATCATGTGGTTCTCGCTCACAATGACGGGCCAGTTCAACATGGGTTCGAACCCTGGATAGCGCAGTGTTGATATTGATCAATACCACTCGTTCATGGTTACAGTAATATAATCTAGAATTAATAAAATACAGTGGTACCCTGAGTTTCGGACATAATTCGTTCCAGAAGGCTGTTCGAGTGCCATTACCGAACGAATTTGTTCCCATAAGGAATAATGTAAATTAGATTAGTCCATTTCAGACCCCCAAAAATACACTTACAAAAGCACTTACAATAATACACTTACATAATTGTTTGAGTTGGGAGCTGTACGAAACTCGGGGTACCACTGTATGTCATTATGCGACAAGTGGAGGTGGCCACAACCGCTCCCGTATTGTTGTGGTATTCACTGCCATCTAGTGATAGCCTTTCAAAGCGTCTATTATTATAATTACGTATTATTATATAGTACATTATTATTCATTTATTATTATACATATATTATTATTATTATTATTATTATTATATTATTATACAGTGGACCCCCGAGTATCGTAAAAACTTCATTCCAGAATCCTGCTCAAGTGCCATTACCGAACGAATTTACTCCCTTAAGAAATAATGTCACTTAGGTTAGTCTATTTCAGACCCCCAAAAATACACTTCCACAAGCACTTACAATATTATACTTACATAATTGTACGATTTCCGGGGTATACATAACTCGGGGGTCCACTGTACTATTATTATTATACATTTTATTATTATTATTATTATTATTATTATTATTATTATTATTATTATTATTATTATCAATATAAATAATTTTGAATTTTTATTCACACAAAAAATAGAAGATTTACTGTTATGCAGACTACTGCATTATTGTAATACAGTTAACCCCCGGTTAGCGAATTTAATCCGTTCCAGAGGGCTTATCTGTAGCCGAAAATATCGTTATCCGATTCTATTTTCCCCATAAGAAATAATGGAAATAAAATTAATCCGTTCCAGACTTCCAAAAGTAGTAAAATAAAATATTTTTTACAACATAAGACATGCATTTACACACAAGTTTATGAGAAATAAAGAAATATAATAGTACAATAACATGTCACTTAAATTTATTGAAGAGTTGTTGATGTGTGGAAGACGGGAGGAGGGAAAAGGATGGAGTAGTATGCTAGTGTTTGGAAGGGGAATCCCCTTCCATTAACACTGCTGGTGCCAAGTTCTTTTCTGGGGTTACTGGCCTTTTTCTTTTAATGCCACTAGGACCAGCTTGAGAGTCACTGGACCCCTCTCTAACAAAAAATCTGTCCAGGGAGCTCTGTGGCTGGCGATTCTTTAAAATATCCCTGAAATGGGACACCACAGTGTCATTGTACAGGTTGCCAGCACGGCCTGCAACAGCATGGTTAGGGTGATATTCATCCATAAAGCCTTGCACCCTGGTCCACATTCCACAAATCTCCTTAATCACTGAAGAAGGCACCTTCTTCCATCTCTGTTCCACCACCTCCTCCTCTGAACCATTGTCCTGACCTGTGGTCTGTTGTTGCTGTTGCTGTTGAAGCTCTTGCAGATCTTCAGTGGTTAGCTCTTCATTGTGCTCCTCCACCAACTGTTCCACATCCTCACCACTCACCTCCATCCCAATGGACTTGTCCAGTTCCACAATTTCTTCCACAACAGGCTCAGGCTCAGGGTTCTGAGGCTCAGCCCCAAAACCTTCAAAATCCCTCTCTAGGACACAGTCTGGCCACAATTTTCTCCAGGCAGAGTTCAAAGTCCTGGTAGTCACTCCCTCCCAAACCTTACCTATAAGGTGTACACAATGCAGGATATGGAAATGATTTTTCCAAAAGTCTCTTAGGGTTATATTCATGTCTGTGGTCACATCAAAGCACTTTTGAAACATTGCTTTGGTGTAGAGTTTTTTAAAGTTGCAAATGACCTGCTGGTCCATGGGCTGGAGGAGAGGAGTGGTATTAGGGGGCAAGAACTTCACTTTGATGAATTTAAAGTCCTCCACAATTTTCTCTACCAAGGTTGGAGGATGACAAGGAGCATTGTCCATTATCAGGAGGCACTTAAGTGGCAAATTATTTTCCTGGAGATATTTCTTCACACTGGGGCCAAACACGTCATTGAACCAATCTAAGAAAATGTCCTTTGTGACCCATGCCTTTTTGTTAGACTTCTACATCACACACAAATTAGACTTGGTGATACCTCATCTGCCAAACACTCGGGGATTTTCAGAATGATACACCAGTAAAGGCTTCACTTTACAATCACCACTGGCATTAGCACAAAGCATCAAAGTTAGCCTGTCTTTCATAGGCTTATGTCCTGGGAGTGCCTTTTCCTCCTGTGTAATGAAGGTCCTGTTTGGCATTTTCTTCCAAAACAGGCCTGTTTCATCACAGTTGAACACTTGTTGGGGTTGGAATTGTTCAGCCTCTATGTACCCCTGGAATTCCTGCACATATTTTTCAGCCGCACTTTTGTCAGAACTGGCTGCGTCACCATGCCTCACAACACTATGTATGCCACTTCGCGTCTTAAATCTGTCAAACCAGCCTTTGCTGGCTTTAAATTCGTTCACTTCAGCACTAATTGCAGGCATTTTCTTGACGAGATAATCATGCAACTGCCTTGCTTTTTCACATATTATTGCCTGCGTAACACTATCTCCTGCTAACTGTTTCTTGTTGATCCACACCAACAACAAATTTTCCACATCTTCCAGCACTTGCGATCTCTGTTTTGTGATCACATATGCACCTTTCGCAACAACAGCTTCCTTGATTTTACGTGTATTTCCCTTAGCCACAATGGTAGCAATGGTAGAATAGGCTTTACCATACAGCCTGGCCAGCTCAGTGATATGCACTCCTCTTTCATATTTTGCTATTATCTCCTTCTTCAGTTCTACTGTATTTCTGAGCCTCTTTACCACAGGGCTGGCACTAGGAGCTTTCTTTGGACCCATGGTAGCTTATTTAGCAGTTGCTAGCACTAAAAACAGTGGAATAAGGACAATACAGTGGTCCCTCGGTTTTCATGCATCTCCAAACTCGAACATTTATGTAAGTGTATTTTCGTAAGTGCTGTTGCAAGTGTATTTTTGGGGGTCTGAAATAGACTAACCTATGTGACATTATTTCTTAAGGAAGTAAATTCGTTCGGTAATGGCACTTGAGCAGCATTCTGGAACGAATTTTCGGCGAAAACCGAGGGACCACTGTATACTGGTATGAATGCGTGGGTGGTGGTCGCTCTCGCTTGTGAACAATAGCACACTGACGCTCCCTGGAGTGCCCGCCTAGCTGGGCCACACGTACGCGTCCGGGACGAATATCGTAGACCGAGCGGATCATCGTAAACGGAGCCAATATTTTGACATAAAAATGTATCGCTAACCGATTTTATCGGTATCCGACGCCATCGCTAACCGGGGGTTGACTGTAATTGTATTAGTATTAGTAACCCATTTATGACTGCTTTTTGGAATGGAGGTGATGTCATTTGTTTACTCTTGAACATCGCCAAAGAATCGAACATTTCTGCTACTTTGAGCTCAATTTCTTCCATTCTATCAAATGAGACTAAAAAACTAGAATACATCCATAAAAACCATACGAAAATACCGAAAATACCACTAAGGTTAGGCTAATGGCTTAGAAGTGAACTCTGTTATTTATGGTCCAATTTCTTTCATTTTTGGTGTACATTAAGAAGCATCTTTCCATCATATATTGCCCAAGTTTCAATAAGATAGTCCAACAAACAACTGAGATCCAATTCCCTAGATCAAGAGCAAGAGCCTCTCACCAGCATCAAGGAACCTCCCTTGAGGCCCGCTCGCATCTGGAAGCAAAAAATCGACCGAGCAACTGCTTGTATCTGGAAAAACTTGCACGTGCATGCACTCGTAAGTGGAGGTTCCACTGTACACTCATTACTTACCTTAAAATATTTGTAGTCTTAATATAGGGTGCAAGGTGAATAGTATTTATTTGTAGAAAGTCAGTTATGGTAGGTATGGTAGCCCATCTGGCCAACCCACTCTCACATAATATACGTAGCATGTTTATTATATAATTTTGAAAAAAATATCATAGATGGATTAAGCAAAATATCTATATTAACGTTTTATATGACATTTAATGTGCCTCAGAGGGATTATTATTGTGTGTTATTATTATCATTATTAATATGGCATCTTCAAGACTAATAAGACACTCTTAGTGATTTTAATGTGTACCTGCATGCCAGCACAGTGTGTAAGTTTATTTAGGTACAGTTACACATAAGTACATAATTATCAGAGTACAGCCTCTCCTCACTTAGCGACATACTCGTTTACTGACACCTTGGACTTACGATCGGCTCTCTGACCAGTATTTATACCTAAATAATGTATATTAGAGCTGATTTCCTCTATTCTGTTTATTTCAATATACAGTACAGTGGAACCCTGAGTTTCGAACGCCTTGACTATCGAACGATTCGAGTTTCGAACGCTTTTTTCGAACAAATTTTGTCCCGAGTATCGAACGTGCCCCATGTTTCGAACCGCATGCGTACCAGACCTGTTCGCCCGGCGCCTGCCTGCGCAGGCGTCGTGAGTCACTCTAGCTTTGTTTATCCTCCAGTGAACATTACCCTGCATGCTCTTCCAAACATTTCACAATTAATTAATTGTGTTTGGAGCTTGTTCATTAAGTGCAACTGTGAAATAAGCTACCATGGGTCCAAAGAAAGTTCCTAGTGGTAACCCTGTGGTAAAGAAAGTGAGAAACACCATAGACATGAAGAAGGAAATAGTACGAAAATACGAGAGTGGTGTGCGAATTGCAGAGCTTGCCAGGATATATGGCAAAAACAAGTCAACTATTGCTTCTATCCTTGCAAAGAAAGAACAGATCAAGGAAGCTGATGTTGCGAAAGGTGTTGATATGCTAACCAAAAATAGACCAAAAATAGTCGAACAAGTTGAGAAGTTGTTGCTGGTGTGGATCAAGGATAAAGAGTTAGCGGGTGAGAGTGTGTCGGAGACAATCATTTGTGAAAAAGCAAGGCAGTTGCATACCGATCTTGTAAAGAAAATGCCTGGAACCAGTGCTGATTTTAATGTTAGTGATTTTAAGGCCAGCAGAGGCTGGTTTGACAGATTTAAGAAGTGTAGTGGCATACACAATGTGGTAAGGCATGGTGAGGCTGCCAGTTCAGACAAATGTGCAGCTGAAAAATTCATAACTGAATTTCAGGAGTACATAAAGACTGAAAATTTGAAACCCAAATAAGTGTTCAATTGTGACAAAACAGGCCTGTTTTGGAAGAAAATGCCCAACAGGATCTACATTACTCAGGAGAAAAGCACTGCCAGGACACAAGCCTATGAAAGACAGGCTAACTCTCTTGTTTTGTTCTAACACTAGTGGGGATTTTAAAGTGAAGCATTTACTAGTGTATCACTAAGAAAATCCCAGAGTGTTCAAGAAACACAATGTCGTCATGAATAGATTGTGTGTGTTGTAGAAAGCTAATCATAAGGCATGGGTCACAAGGCAAATTTTCATTGAGTGGGTCTATGAAGAGTTTGGCCCATGTGAAAAAATACCTCCTGGAAAATAAATTGCCACTCAGGTGCCTCCTGTTACAGGACAATGGTCCTGTACATCCTCCAAACTTGGTAGACCTACTGTGTAAGGACTTCAGTTTTATAAAAGTGAAGTTCTTGCCTCCTAACACCACTCCTCTCCTCCAGCCCATGGACCAGCAGGTCATTTCTAACTTCAAAAAACTCTACACAAAAGCAGTGTTTGAAGTGACCTCAGACACTGAGTTGACCCTAAGAGAGTTCTGGAGGAATCACTTCAATATCTACAACTCCATAGGCCTTATAGGTAAGGCTTGGAAGGGAGTGACTTTCAACTCTGCTTGGAGACAAATGTGGCCAGGTTGTGTCCAAGAGAGGGATTTTAAAGGATTTGAGGCTGACCCTGACCCTGACGACTCTCGGCCTGTTGTGGAAGGTATTGTGGCATTGGGCAAGTCCCTGGGGTTGGAGGTGAGTGGCGAGGATGTGGAAGAGTTGGTGGATGACCACAATGAAGAGCTAACCACTGAAGAGCTGGAAGAGCTTCAACTGGAACAGCATCAGACCAGAGTTCAGGAACTTGCTTCACATTAGGAGGAAGAGGGAGTGGATGAGGTGCCTTCTTCAGAGATTAAGGAAATTTGTGCAATGTGGAATAAGGTGCAGGCATTTTCTGAAAAATATCACCCTGAGCAAGGTGAAACAAGCTATATCTGCAACATGTTCAGTGACAAAACACTGTCCATTTTAGGGACATCTTAAAGAGGCACCAGAAACAGAGGACTCTTGACAGTTATTTTTCTTGACAGGGGTCCAGTGACTCTCAAGCTGGTCCTAGTGGCATTAAATGAAAAAGAATGGAAGTAACCCCAGAGAGGGACTTGTTACCTGAAGTCCTTATAGACGGGGATTCCCCTTCCAAACACTAAGCTCTCCCTCACTCCTCCTCCCTATCTTCCAGATGCCATCAACAATCTTCAATAAAAGTACAGTGGACCCTTGAAAATCGTAATTAATCCGTTCCAGATTTTCAAAACCATTTTTCCCATACGAAATTATGTACGTAAATCAAATTAATCCATTCCAGACACCCAAAAGTATTAAAAAAAATTTTTTTTACACATTAAATATACATTTAATTACACAGAAAACAATGACACATGAAGAATTAAACAATAATAACTTGACACTTACCTTTAAGAGTTGTTGATGTGTGGAAGATGGGAGGAGGGGAGAGGAAGGAGGAGTTGCTATTGTTTGGAAGGGGAATCCCCTTCCATTAAGACTTCAGGTACCAAGTCTTTTTCCGGGGTTACTTCGCTTCTTTGTCTTTTACTGCCACAGTACATTCATTACTTACTTTAAAATATTTGTAGTCTTAATGTAGGGAGAGAGGTGTAGTATTTATTTGTAGGAATTCAGTGTAGGTAGCCTGTAGACGTAGGTACACGTATGTAGCCCCCCACCCGGGGCTTCACTACACAGCCATATTATTACACTACACAGCCATATGATTACCATGTTCACTGAGTTTAATCATTTCTAACAACTACCTTTAGATGCCATCATAAACAAAGGGAGAATTTATGAATAATTCATGCCGAGAATTGTAAACAAACGTGTATGAAGGGCGGTTACTGCACCAGACGCCAGATTTACAGTTTTGTCTAACGCTGCATCAGAGAAAACATAATGTTTACTCTCCACCCGACTCACCACTCGATAGCATATAAACATTGTATCAGTGTTTATATGCTATATGATGTGTAACGTGTTTCTTATATAATTTTGCAGAAAATATCATAGATGGAGTAATGAAAATGTCTATATTAACCTAAAATAA
The DNA here is from genome assembly GCA_009830355.1 of Cherax destructor. Classification (NCBI taxonomy): domain Eukaryota; kingdom Metazoa; phylum Arthropoda; class Malacostraca; order Decapoda; family Parastacidae; genus Cherax; species Cherax destructor. Next base: position 24,343 of record WNWK01009786.1, read on the forward strand.
AACATTTAACCTAAAATAAGACATTTGTTTGGGCTTGGTGTGGGGAAGTACCCTGGCTGGTTTGTGTGGGGAAGTACCCTGGCTGGTTTGTGTGGGGAAGTACCCTGGCTGGTTTGTGTGGGGATGTGCCCTGGCTGGTTTGTGTGGGGAAGTACCCTGGCTGGTTTGTGTGGGGACGTGCCCTGGCTGGTTTGTGTGGGGAAGTACCCTGGCTGGTTTGTGTGGGGAAGTACCCTGGCTGGTTTGTGTGGGGAAATACCCTGTCTGGTGTGTTCTTTCTTGAATTCTATTGTGTTTCTCGCCTTCTTTAGCAAAGAGCTGGCACTAGGAGCTTTCTTTGGGCCCATGGTGGCTTATTTAGCAGTTGCAAGCACTAAAACAAATGAAATATTAAGAAATGTATCGTATGAACGCTAGGTGATCGTCACTCACTGGTAAACAATGGCACACTGACTCTGAATGGTGTTTGGGTGCCCGCAGTGGCTGGGAGGCCGCTCGGACGCATTTCATACGATCACCGATTTTAAAGCCAAATAACGAAAATCAAGCCAATATTTTGGCGAAAAAAGTTAATGATTTTCAAATTTCACGATATTCAAGGGGGACGATTTTCAAGGGTCCACTCTAAGTAAAAATGTTATTTTATATGTTTATTTAAATGTTTGTATTTGTTTATTAATAACTGTACTATGTATGATTGTTGTGTGTATGTAAAACTATAATAATAATAATAATAATAATTTTTATTGTGACATGATACAGAGGTGTACATAGTTATGGATATAAATGGGGTGTACATGCCAAAAGCCCCTAATATGCAGAGCATATTTTTTGAATGCAAGGGTCTTGGCAAAAGGTGTTGGTCTAAAAGATAAAGAAGCAAATACAAAGTGGGAGTTGTCACAGTTGCTTTTTGCTGATGACACTGTGCTTTTGGGAGATTCTGAAGAGAAGCTGCAGAGGTTGGTGGATGAATTTGGTAGGGTGTGTAAAAGAAGAAAATTGAAAGTGAATATAGGAAAGAGTAAGGTGATGAGGATAACAAAAAGAATAGGTGACGAAAGATTGGATATCAGATTGGAGGGAGAGAGTATGGAGGAGGTGAATGTATTCAGATATTTGGGAGTGGACATGTCGGCGGATGGGTCTATGAAGGATGAGGTGAATCATAGAATTGATGAGGGAAAAGGGTGAGTGGAGCACTTGAGTCTGTGGAGACAAAGAACCTTGTCCATGGAAGTAAAGAGGGAATGTATGAGAGTATAGTTATACCAACGCTCTTATATGGGTGTGAAGCATGGGTGATGAATGTTGCAACGAGGAGAAGGCTGGAGGCAGTGGAGATGTCATGTCTGAGGTCAATGTGTGGTGTGAATATAATGCAGAGAATTCGGAGTTTGGAAATTAGGAGGAGTGCGGGATTACCAAAACGATTGTCCAGAGAGCTGAGGAGGGTTGTTGAGGTGGTTTGGACATGTAGAGAGAATGGAACGAGACAGAGTGACTTCAGAGTGTATAAATCTGTAGTGGAGGGAAGGCGGGGTAGGGGTCGGCCTAGGAAAGGTTGGAGGGAGGGGGTAAAGGAAGTTTTGTGTGCGAGGGCTTGGACTTCCAGCAAGCATGTGTGAGCGTATTTGATAGGAGTGAATGGAGGCATATGGTTTTAATACTTGACGTGCTGTTGGAGTGTGAGCAAAGTAACATTTATGAAGGGATTCAGGGAAACCGGCAGGCCGGACTTGAGTTCTGGAGATGGGAAGTACAGTGCCGGCACTCTGAAGGAGGGGTGTTAATGTTGCAGTTTTATAACTGTAGTGTAAAGCACCCTTCTGGCAAGACAGTGATGGAGTGAATGATGATGAAAGTTTTTCTTTTTCGGGCCACCCTGCCTTGGTGGGAATCGGCTGATGTGTTAATAAAATAATAAAAATTTTTGTGAATATTTTTGGGTTTCTGGAACGGATTAATTGTACAGCCTCACCTCTCTTAGCGACGGAGATAGGGACCCAAGACCCCATCAGTAAACAAATTTGTCGCTAAATGAGGAGCATACTATAATGGTAGTGGATTTGTGTCAACCATCTTTGACATTGTTTTAATGTCACCTTTGCACTATTTATAACTTTTCTGGTATATTATTAAATGTTTATACAACAGTGTACTGTATATTGTAATAAACAGAATTGAGGAAATCAGCTTAAATATACATTATTTAGGTATAAATACTGGTCAGAAAGCCCGTTGTAAGCCCGAGGCGTCGGTAAATGAGTATGTCACTAAGTGAGGAGAGGCTGTATTTACATAATTTCTTATGGGAAACATTGCTTCGAGTTTCGAATGTTTTGAGTTTAGAACTAGCTCCTGGAATGGATTAAGTTCGAAACTCGGGGTTCCACTGTACACTACTGTATAAACATTTAAAAATATACCAGAAATGTTATAAATGGTGCAAAGGTGACATTAACCCTTAAACTGTCCAAACGTACCTTCACCTGCGTACTGCCCCGAATATTTTGAAAAAAAAAAAAAAAATTAAATGAAGAGCGCATTTTTATAAACAGGATAGGCTAAAAAAAAATTTTTATTGCCAGTACTTACCGAGATATAAGCCCGACAAGTTGGTGCTGGATGCTCACCTGACGGCAACATCAAGTCCTGCCGCTTGCAGAAGTATTGCCGATATACTTTTTTTTCTAGTTTTCATTTTAATTTATATAATTTTTATGTTCTGATAATTACAATTTGCAATAGTTCCTGTGATTTCATAGCCAATCTTTGTTCTAACACTAATATTATGTACTGAAATAGTACTCAAATAGTCACAATCACACCAACAGGGGAACATTTTCGCCTACCTTGGTCATTTACTATTGTCTATAAATATATACGAAGTATTTATAGGTCCCAGCAATGTTTTAGACATCCAGGAGTATATATGAAACTCCTTGAAGAATGGTGTTATGACAATTGCCAGATAACTACTGATAAGGCAGTGACATTGATGAATGAATGTGTGCAGGGAACCCTCGCTCTTTCACTCTGTATCTATCTATCTGTCTATCTATCTGTGTCTTTCTGTCTGTCTGTCTATCTATCTATCTATCTGTCTGTCTGTCTATCTGTCTGTATCTGTCTGAATCTGTTTGTCTGTATCTGTCTGTATCTCTGTCTGTGTCTGTCTAGCTCTGCTTATCTGTCTTTCTGTCTGCCTGTGTGTCTGGAGTATATGAAACTCCTTGAAGAATGGTGTGTTGACAAGTGTCAGATAACTCTTGACAGCCCAGTGACATTTGATAAATGTCAGCAGTGCTGGAGGGAACCCACCCTTTTTCAATGTCTATCTGTCTGTCTATCTGTCTCTGTCTATCTGTCTCAGTCTATCTGTCTGCCTGTCTATCTGTCTGTATCTGTCTGTCTGTCTGCCTGTATCTGTCTGTCTGTTTGTCAAGCTCTGCTTATTTCTGTCTAACTCTACTTATATGTCTTTCTGTCTGCCTGTGTGTGTGTGTGTCTTTCCGTCTGCTTATCTCAGTATCAGAGTGCGGCTCGTAAGCCAACAGGTATTATACACGATGCAGAAGTGAAGATGCGTATTACTTGCCAGTCATGCTTATTATGCCTTATCTCTACAAGTATTGTATAACACTTTGCCTGGAATTTTTTGATTATCCTAGGTAATTTACACTATGTATAATAACTGTACTTATGTGTACATGTGAGAGAGAGAGAGATATAGGACATATAGATATAGACAGACAAAGATATAGACAGACAAAGATATAGACAGATAGAGAGATAGCCAGAGACAGCCAAAGCCAGCCAGCCTGCCGAATACATAAGAACATAAGAAAGAAGGAACACTGCAGCAGGCCTACTGGCCCATGCAAGGCAGGTCCATTTCACCCCCCAGCTTAGACCAATGACCCACCTAGTCAGGTCACATCCTCTGAAGGAAGGAGCATGGCATCAGACCTAGTAGCACAAGCTAGTCAGGTCCAACTCACACCCACCCACAGCCACTCATGTATTTATCTAACCTATTTTTACTTTCCTCTTATAAGGGGAGTGTTAATGCGACATGACATCAGCGAATCCCTGGTGTTTGCCACAGTATTTGCTCTAGCTGGCACTCAATTGAACTGGTGCTCCCACAAGGTACTAAGTGGTCCCAGATTTTTTTAATACTGCGCACACTGAGGGTGCAGATCCATTCTCTCATGTCTAGGCGACTCAGGCCTATCGCAGTAAATTTGAAGGAATGAAAAATAAAACGTTGATCTACGTTCGGCGCAGTACGCACGTGAACGTATATCTACGTGTGGACAGTTTAAGGGTTAAAACAATATCAAAGATGGTTGACACAAACCCACAACCATTATAGTATGCTCCTCACTTAGCGACGAATTCATTTAACGACGTGGTCTCAGGAACAGAACTTTGTCGTTAAGTGAGGAGAGGCTGTATATATAAAATATGAAATACAATGGATCCCCAAGTATCGGCCGTAATCCGTTCCAGGAGCTAGGCCTTAACTCGAACTGGCCGAAAGTTGAACCATTATTTCCCATAAGAAATAATGTAAATACAATTAATCCGTTCCAGACACCCAAAAATATTCACAAAAAATCCATTTTTTAAAGAATAACTATATTTTTACATAAAACAATTATACATATTATAGTTATTAGAAAATAAATATAAACATTTAAATACACATTTAAATAAACACATAAAATAAGATTTTTACTTACCTTTATTGAAGATTGTTGATGGCATCTGGAAGATAGGGAGAAGTGAGAGAGGGCTTAGTGTTTGGAAGGGGAATACCCCTCCATAAGGACCTCAGGTATCAAAGCCCTATCTGGGGTTACTTCCCTTCTTGGTCTTTTAATGCCACTAGGACCAGCTTGAGAGTCACTGGACCCCTGTCTCACAAAATAACTGTACACGGTCCTCTGTTTCTGGCGCCTCTTTAACATGTTCCTGAAGTGCAATATGGCTCTGTCACTGAACTTGTTGCAGAGATGGCTCATTTCAGCTTGCTCAGGGTGGTATTTTTCAACAAATTCCTGCACCTTATTCCACATTGAACAAATTTCCTTAATCTCAGTTTGATGGTGTTCCTCACTTTCTTTACCACAGGGGTGCCACTAGGAAGCTTCTTTGGACCCATGGTGACTTATATTTCACAGTGACAATCAATAAACACAATAAAATTATTGTGAAATGTTTGAATGAGCGTGCTGGGTAATGTTCACTCAAGGATAAACAAAGCTAGACTGGCTCACGACGCCTGCGCGGGGAGGCGTGCAAGCACGGGCAGGCGGACAGGTCTGGTACGCGGGCCGATAGTCAGGAAAATGGCCGATTATCGGGGAAAAATTGGGCCGAAAAAAAGCGATCGAAACTCGACCCGGCCGATACTCAGACCGGCCGATAGTCGGGGGTCCACTGTAACTTTAAGACACTTAAATTTTGGAAAGTTTCCAAACATAATGGAGAGTCGTGCTCACGGAGAATGTAAACAAATCGGGTAGGGTGCAGTGACCGTATTAGAAAGACAGGGGGAGTCGTATAGCGAGTTTTGGTCAAAATTTGAAGTGTCTGTATTAGCGGAATGCCGTAAAGCTGGGCCCTACTGTATACTCACGCACACACACAGCGGGAGCGGGGCCACGCGTGGGCGAGTCACAACTTCAGTGCTCTGTGAATTTAAGTGTTTTGTGTGCTACCTAAGGTTACTGCAGGGGTCATTAAGTGTGTCAGGGTAATGAACAATCCTTGAAGCTCTCCTTGCATTTCAGTTTTATGATTGTAACTACCAATACCTATGTATACTTGCAACTTGCAACGAAATAAATTTTTTATTTTATTTTATTTTTATTTTATTTACAAGTTGCCCTGAGCCACATAAGTGTGGGAGAGCCACAATTTTAAAAGTGAGCTAGAAAGTGATATTTGGTGGCACAAGTTAGAGAGGGCAGGCCTAGTGTGGTGTCACATAAGGGCCCATTCCTTTCCTAGAAAGAAATGGGCCCATATGTGACAACCAGCACAGCTTCAGGGAAGGGAAATCCTGCATCACAAATCTGCTGGAGTTCTACAACAAGGTAACAGAAGTAAGACAGGAGAGAGAGGGATGGGTAGACTGTATCTTCTTGGACTGTAAGAAGGCTTTCAACACAGTACCACACAAGAGACAGGTTGAAAAGCTAGAGGGGCAGGCAGGAATAGCAGGGAAAGTACAGCCTCTCTTCACTTAACGATGGAGTTCTGTTCGTAAGACCACATCGGTAAACAAATTCATCGCTAAGTGAGGAGCATACTATAATTGTAGTGGGTTTGAGTCAACCATCTTTGATATTGTCTTAATGTCACCTTTGCACCATTTATAACATTTCTGGTAGTATATTTTTAAATGTTTATACAGTAGTGTACTATATATTGTAATAAACAGATTAGAGGAAATCAGCTCTAATATATGTATATTATTTATGTATGCATACTGGTCAGAGAGCCCATCATAAGTCCGAGTTGTCGGTAAACGAGTATGTCGCTACATGAGGAGACAGAGTGGGGGCATGTGTCGAATGGGTGTCCACAAGGGTCAGTTCTAGGTCCAGTGCTGTTTCTTGTATATGTGAGTGACATGATGGAAGGGATATATTCGGAGGTGTCCCTGTTCATAGACAATGTGCAGCTAATGAAGAGAGTACAGCTAGCCCTCCACTTTCGCGAGCTTCGAACATTCGCGAATGCCCAGTTCATTATTTTTTATTAAACCATAAAATGTATATACTACTACAATATTTTACGATGTTTTCATTTGTTTCATGATTGTTCGTGGTTCAATAGGCTAAGGAAGCAGTGCAATCATACCTCGGTTAACGATGGCATCGGATAACGATAAATTCGGTTAGCGATACATTTTTATGTCAAAATATTGACTCCGTTTACTATGATTGATTCGGTTTACGATATTCGTCCTGGACGCGTCCGCATGGCGCCCAGCTGTGCGGGCACTCCAGGGAGCGTCAGTGTGCTATTGTTTACAAGCGAGAGCGACCACCAAGCACTCCACCCACGCATTCATACCAGTATATTGTCATTATTCCACTGTTTTTAGTGCTTGCAACTGCTAAATAAGCTACCATGGGTCCAAAGAAAGCTCCTAGTGCCAAGCCTGTGGTAAAGAGGCTCAGAAATACAGTAGAACTGAAGGAGATAATAGAAAAATATGAAAGTGGAGTGCGTATCACTGAGCTGGCCAGGCTGTATGGTAAAGCCTATTCTACCATCGCTACCATTGTGGCCAAGGGAAATACACGTAAAATCAAGGAAGCTGCTGTTGCGAAAGGTGCATATGTGATCACAAAACAGAGATCGCAAGTGCTGGAAGATGTGGAAAATTTGTTTTTGGTGTGGATCAACAAGAAACAGTTAGCAGGAGATAGTGTTTCGCAGGCAATAATATGTGAAAAAGCAAGGCAGTTGCATGAGGTTCTCGTTAAGAAAATGCCTGCAATCAGTGCTGAAGTGAGCGAATTTAAAGCCAGCAGAGGCTGGTTTCAAAAATTTAAGAATAGAAGTGGCATACATAGTGTTGTGAGGCATGGTGAGGCAGCCAGGTGTGACAAAAGTGCGGCTGAAAAATATGTGCAGGAATTCCAGGGGTATATAGAGGCTGAAGACTTCCTCCCCCAACAAGTGTTTAATTGTGATGAAACAGGCCTGTTTTGGAAGAAAATGCCCAACAGGACCTTCATTACTCAGGAGGAAAAGGCACAGCCAGGACACAAGCCTATGAGAGACAGGCTAACTTTGATGCTTTGTGCTAATGCCAGTGGTGATTGCAAAGTGAAGCCTTTACTGGTGTATCATTCTGAAAATCCCCGAGTGTTTGGCAGATGCGGTATCACCAAGTCTAACTTGTGTGTGATGTGGTTCAATGGCGTGTTTGGCCCCAGTGTGAAGAAATATCTCCAGGAAAATAATTTGCCACTTAAGTGCCTCCTGATAATGGACAATGCTCCTTGTCATCCTCCAAACTTGGGAGAGAAAATTGTGGAGGACTTTAAATTCATCAAAGTGAAGTTCTTGCCCCCTAATACCACTCCTCTCCTCCAGCCCATGGACCAGCAGGTCATTTCCAACTTTAAAAAACTCTACACTAAAGCAATGTTTCAAAAGTGCTTTGATGTGACCACAGACATGAATATAACCCTAAGAGACTTTTGGAAAAATCATTTCCATATCCTGTTGTGTACACCTTATAGGTAAAGCTTGGGAGGGAGTGACTACCAGGACTTTGAACTCTGCCTGGAGAAAATTGTGGCCAGACTGTGTCCTAGAGAGGGATTTTGAAGGTTTTGGGGCTGAGCCTCAGAACCCTGAGCCTGAGCCTGTTGTGGAAGAAATTGTGGAACTGGGCAAGTCCATGTGGGTGGAGGTGAGTAGTGAGGATGTGGAACAGTTGGTGGAGAAGCACAATGAAGAGCTAACCACTGAAGATCTGTAAGAGCTTCAACAGCAACTGCAACAAGAGACCACAGGTCAGGACAATGGTTCAGAGGAAGAGGAGGTGGAACAGAGATGGAAAAAGGTGCCTTCTTCAGTGATTAAGGAGATTTGTGGAATGTGGAGCAGGGCGCATGGCTTTATGGATGAATATCACCCTAACCATGCTGTTGCAGGCCGTGCTGGCAACCTGTACAATGACACAGTGGTGTCTCATTTCAGGGATGTGTTAAAGAATTGCCAGACACAGAGCTCCCTGGACAGATTTTTTGTTAGAGAGGGGTCCAGTGACTCTCAAGCTGGTCCTAGTGGCATTAAAAGAAAAAGGTCAGTAACCCAAGAAAAGAACTTGCCACCTGCAGTGTTAATGGAAGGGGATTCCCCTTCCAAACACTAGCATACTATACTCCATCCTTTCCCCTCCTCCTGTCCTCCACACATCAACAACTCTTCAATAAATGTAAGTGACATGTTATTGTTCTATATTTACATGTATTTCTTTAATGTTCATTAAATTGTGTATTATTTAATGTCAAAAAGTTCTAAAAAATATTTTATTTTACTACTTTTGGAAGTCTGGAACAGATTAATTTTATTTCCATTATTTCTTATGGGGAAAATTGATTCGGATAACGATTGATTCGGTTACAGGTACACCCTCTCTGACGGATTAATATCGTTAACCGAGGTATGACTGTATTATTAGGCTAAGTAAATGCTATTGTTATATTTCCCTACAATATATTTGAGCATCAAAACATTTGCAAACGCTACAGTACAGTATTATTATATTTCCCTACATCATATTTGCGCACCAAACATTCACAAATTTTCAAGATTCGTGAGGTTCTTGATCTTCTAACCCTTGCAAATGTGGAGTGCCTCCTGTACAAATGGACAAGGATCCGGTAAGCCTACATGCGGATTTAGACAGGCTGCAAGCCTGGTCCGACAAATTGGAAAAGCTAGTAGGCCTACATATGAAAGAATGGATCTGTGTGGTCAGTGTACGCAGTATAAAAAAATTCCTGCCGCACACACTGCATAATGAGAAAAAAAAATGACCGTTTTTTTCGTTTAAAACAGCGACTTTGCAGTCTATTTTCGTATGGTATTTATTGATGTACAGTAGAACCCCGAGTAACGGTCTGTCCGAATAACGTTTTTTTTGTGTAAAGGTTGCTTTTTACGGTAAATATTTTTCTCGTGTAGCAGTTTTTACTCGTGTAGCGGTCCGTACCAGACCTGTCCGCCTGCCTGCGCTTGCACGCCTCACCACGCAGGATGCCAGTCATGCGTTGTTTACACTTGAATGAACAATACCCAGCGCGCTCTTTCAAACATTCACAATACATTTGTTGTGTTTATTGGTGGTTTAGTGATTGTCACTGTGAAATAAGTCACCATGGGTCCAAAGAAGCTTCCTAGTGGCACCCCAGTGGTAGCATTCATGCAGGGAGTGTAGCATTCATGCAGGGAGTGTAGCAGGCATGCAGGGAGTGTAGCAGGCATGCAGGGAGTGTAACATTCATGCAGGGAGTGTAGTATTCATGCAGGGAGTGTAGCAGGCATGCAGGGAGTGTAGCAGGAAGGCAGGGAGTGGGGATTCCCCTTCCAAACACTAACCCCTCCCCCTGTCCTCCTCCCTATCATCCAGATGCCAGCAACTTTCTTCAATAAAGGTAAGTAAATGTTATTTTAAATGTTTAATTATAAATTTAATACATATTACATATACAGTGGTACCTCGAGTTACGATATTTTTTCGTTCGAGAATGCTGTTCAAGTGCCATTACCAAACGAATTTATCCCCATAAGGAATAATGTAAAATAGACTAGTCCTTTTACACCCCCAAAAATATACCTACAAAAGCATTTAAAAAAATAAACTTACATAAAAGGGCGATTTTGGGGACCATCGTAACTCGAGGTACCACTGTACTACTTTATATATACTATTTATAATTGTTTTGTGAATGTAAAAGTATAGTTAATCTTTACAAAATTAATTTTTTGTGAATATTTTTGGATGTTTGGAACGGATTAATTGTATTTACATTATTTCTTATAGGAAATAAGGTTTCGAGTTACGAATTTTTCATATTGAGGTCTAGCTCCTGGAACGGATTAAGACCATTAGTCGAGAGCCTCTGTATTCTCGTTTTCTTGGTCTCATTTGATAGAATGGAAGATATATTACAGAAATAGAGATGATTTTGATTGGTTTGACAATGACAAGTACCTTGAAATTGAGCTCAAAGAAGCGAAAATGTTCGATTTTTGCCGATGTTCAAGAGTAAACAAATCACACCATGCGTCCAATACACATCAACTGGCGAGTCTAATATTCTTGCACAAGTGCGCTGATATTATTTATACCGTTTTTACAATGATGCAGTTGTATACATAACAGTAAATCTTCTATTTTTTGTTAGAATAAAAATTCAAAATGGAAAGCAAAAGTAATGTAAAAGGGCCTGGAGACGTGACTAATGAACAGAGAAGATGTTATTGTAGTTCCAGGAATGTCTGCCTTGTTTATTCTGGGCCCCATTTTGAAATTGGCATAATTTGAAATTTGTGTGAAATTGGCCAAATTGCCATTTTCTGACCACTTTTTTGGGTAGTTGAAATTGGTAAATGGGCGGTTTCTTGTACTCAATCAATAGAATAAATAAAGTTCTAGCGAAATAGCTATGATTTTAGTAGACTTAAACATTGGAATTGTCCAAAAATAGGGCTCAAAGTGGGCGAAATCGCCGATGCATAAATATCGTCGAGACCGATAACTTTGTGAGAGCATAATTCCGTAAGTTTTCCATCAAATTTCATACATTTGGTGTCGTTATGATCGGAAAAAGATTCTCTATCATTTCATAAGAAAAAAAAAATTTTTTGTTTTCCCAAAAAATTTTCAACCTTGAGAACGAATTTGGGAGAGAGATTGTTGACCCCCAAAGAGTTAAGGGGAAAGTGATGTTGACCCCGAGTTTAGTGGCTCTGAGGTGGATGTGGCCATAAGTGGTCGAGGAAATATAAAAAACCTTGATAATAACCCATGTGCAACATTTGTGCAACACCCTTTCAGAATGTCTTATAACCTTTGCCCTAAGTAAAGAGAAACAATTCTGGAATGTTTAATACTTGTTCAGCAGGCTGGCTGGCTGGCTGGCTAGCTGGCTGGCCAGCTCTATCTCCATCTGTCTGTCTGTATCTATGTCTATCTCTGTCTATCTTTGTCTGTCTGTCTCTGTCTATCTTTGTCTGTCTCTGTCTATCTCTTTCTATCTGACTCTGTCTATCTGTGTCTCACAGGTACCCAAATACAGTTATACATAGTGTAAATTTCCTAGGATAACCCAAAAAATCCAGACTAAGTGCTATACTCTGCTTGTAGATATAAAGTGTAAACATGACTGGCAAATACGTATTTACACTTGCTCAGGAACCAGACTTGTGTAATACCTGTGTGGCTCTTTCTGAGACTGGAGAGGTAGACGCTTGACAGACAGATAGACAGAGAGCTTGACAGACAGAGTTTGACAGACAGATAGACAGAGAGCTTGACAGACAGAGTTTGACAGACAGATAGACAGACAGATATGTTTGTGTAACAGTGAAAACAGAGGGGGATGCTCATCAAATGTCACCCCTTATCTTATCACTGCACCCTCGTGTACGCTCATCAAATGTCACCACTTATCTTATCACTGTCAGCAGTGGACTGACTTGTCTTACATCATGCTTCAAGGGAACTTATTATTCTTATTCTTATTATTATTCTTATTTTTATTATTATTATTATTCCAATTATTATTATTATTATTATTACAGTATTATATTGTATACTCCCACGTATCCAAAACATTGCTGGGACCTATAAATACTTTGTATATATTCCTAGACAATAGTAAATGACCAAGGCAGGTGTAAATGTCCACCTGTCAGTGTGTTTGTGACAATTTGAGTACAATTTCAGTACCTAATATTAGTGTTAGAACAAAGAACTACTATAAATTGTAATTATCAGAACATAAAAATTATATACTAAAATAATATAAAAACGAGAAAAAAGGTATATCGGCAACACTTCTGCAAGCGGCAGGACTCGATGTTGCCGTCAGGTGAGCATCCAGTGCCAACTTCTCGGCCTCATATCTCGGTAAGTACTGACCCTAAATTTTTTTTATCCTATAACACTTAGAAAAATGTTCTCTTTATTTCTATAAAAAAAAAGATTTTTTTTTTTTTCAAAATATTTGGGGCACTGGGGTAGTGAACATATATTACGTTTGGACCGTTTACGGGTTAAAAGGGGTTCAATAATTATAGAATATAACAATGTTGTTTTTGTATGAGCAAAGTTATGTGTAGATGCTTATTACTGGTATACTATATACAAACTACTATTGTATTTAATTATAGCTAATAAATGAATCACAGATTAATTGTCACTCACAGACCAAGATATTTAGACAACCTGGATAATGAGGAGACAATTATATTCTCAGCATCAGTTGATTGAAGAGTAACTGTTTTCTCTCTGATGTGGGATGCTGCTCTGTATCTGTCTCGCCTACCACTAAATTATCAAGTTACCAAATAGTAAATAACTTATTCCAAATAATTTCCATATAGTGCTTACATTATATCTATAGTGGTTTCTTATAAAGAAACGTTATATCTATAGTGTTTTCTTATAATGAAACATTATGCAGTGGACTCCCGGTTAACGGCCATAATTCGTTCCAGAATGCTGTTCGAGTGCCGTTACCGAATGAATTTATTCCCATAAAAAATAATGTTAATTTGATTAGTCCTTTTAGACCCGCAAAAATACACTTACAAAATAACTTACAAAAATACACTTACATAATGGGTCGAGTTTTGAGCAGTACGTAAACCGGGGGTCCACTGTATTTATAATGTTTTCTTATAAAGAAGCATTATATGTACAGTAGACCCCCGGAGTTCGTGACCATCGGAGTTCGTTATTTTTTTTCATGAAAATATTGGTTCGGTGTTCATGATTTGCTCGGAGTTCATGATTCGTCCCGGACGCGTATGCGTGGCCTGAGCGGGCCCGGGCACTCCATTCAGCGTCGGTGTGCTATTGTTTACCAGCGAGTGACCGCCACCCACGCATTCCCACGCATTCATACCATACATTTCATCATTATTCCACTGTTTTTAGTGCTTGCAAGTGCTAAATAAGTCACCATGGGCCCCAAGAAAGCTCCTAGTGCCAGCCCTGTGGTAAAGAATGTCAGAAATACGGTGAAAATGAAGAAGGAGATCATTGCAAAATATGAAAGTGGAGTTCGTATCTCTGAGCTGGCCAGGCAGTATGGCAAAGCCCATTCAACCATCACTTCCATTGTGGCCAAGGGAAAGGAAATCAAGGACGCTGTTGTTGTGAAAGGTGCAAGTATGGTCACAAAACAGAGATCTCAAGTGCTGGAAGAAGGGGAAACTTTGTTGTTGGTGTGGATCAATGAGAAACAATTAGCAGGAGATAGTGTTTCGCAGGCGATAATATGTGAAAAAGCAAGGCAATTGCATAGTGATCTCGTCAAGAAAATGCCTGCAACGAGTGATGAAGTGAACAAATTTAAAGCCAGCAAGGGCTGGTTTGACAGATAAGATACGTAGTGGCATACACAGTGTAATAAGGCATGGTGAGGCAGACAGTTCAGACAAACTTGCTGCTGAAAAATACGTACAGGAATTTCAGGATTACATAAAGAGTGAAAATCTGAAACCTGAACAAGTGTTTAATTGTGATGAAACAGGCCTGTTCTGGAAGAAAATGCCCAACAGGACCTACATTACTCAGGAGGAAAAGGCACTGCCAGGACACAAGCCTATGAAAGAAAGGCTAACTCTTATGCTTTGTGCTAATGCCAGTGGTGATTTGAAAGTGAAGCCTTTACTGGTGTATAACTCTGAAAATCCCCGAGTGTTTAAGAAGTACAGTGTCGCTAAGAGTAATTTGTGTATGATATGGAAGTCTAACAGTAAGGCATGGGTCACTAGGGAAATTTTCTTTGATTGGTTTCATGAAGTGTTTGGCCCCAGTGTGAAGAAATATCTCGAGGAAAAGAAATTGCCACTTAAATGCCTCCTGATAATGGACAATGCTCCTGGTCATCCTCCAGACTTGAAAGAGCAAATTGTGGAGGATTTGAAGTTCATCAAAGTGAAGTTCTTGCCCCCTAATACCACTCCTCTCCTCCAGCCCATGGACCAGCAAGTCATTTGTAACTTCAAAAAACTGTACACCAAAGCAATGTTTCAAAGGTGCTTTGACATAACCTCAGACACTGCTTTGACCCTAAGAGAGTTCTGGAAAGATCACTTCAATATCGTCAGTTGCATAAACCATATAGGGAAGGCTTGGGATGAAGTGAGCACCAGGACTCTGAACTCTGCTTGGAGAAAATTGTGGCCAGACTGTGTCACACATTTTGAAGGGTTTGGGGCTGAGCCTCAGGGCCCTGAGCCTGTTGTGGAAAAAATTGTAGCACTGGGGAAGTCCATGGGGTTGGAGGTTACTTGCGAGGATGTGGAAGAGTTGGTGGAGGAGGACAATGAAGAGAAAACCACTGCAGATCTGCAAGAGCTTCAACTGCAACAGAAACCGACCACAGCTCAGGAAAATGATTCAGAGGAGGAGGAGGAAGAGATATGGAGGATGTTGCCTTCTTCAAAGATTAAGGACATTTGTGCCAAATGGACTGAGGTACAAAGATTCATGGAACATTATCACCCTAACAAAGCTGTTGCAGGCCGTGCTGGCAACATGTACAATGAGACTGTGGTGTCCCACTTCAGGACTGTTTTACAGGAACGCCAGATACAGACCTCCCTGGACAGTTACTTTATCAGACAGGGTTCCAGTGACTCTCAACCTGGTCCTAGTGGCATTAAAAGAAAAAGGCCAGTAACCAAGGAAGAGGACTTGGTACCTGCAGTGTTAATGGAAGGGGATTTCCCTTCCAAACACTAGCAACTCCTCCATCCTCCTCCCATCTTCCACACATCAACAACTCTTCAATAAAGGTAAGTGACATGTTATTGTAGTATTAATTTATATTTTTCATTGTTTTCTGTGTAATTTAATGTATATTTAGTGTACAAAAATATTTTATTTTAATACTTTTGGGTGCCTGGAACGAATTAATTTTATTTCCATTATTTCTTATGGGGAAAATAGATTCGGAGTTTGTTAGATTCGGTGTTCATGACACCCTCTGGAATGGATTAATCACGAACAACGGGGGCCCACTGTATAGTGTTTCTTTATAAAGAAGCATTATATGTATAGTGTTTTTTTATAAAGAAGCATTGTATGTACAGTGGACCCTCTGTTTTTGTGATTAATCCGTTCGAAAAAGTCTGACGATAAACCGAATTGTACGAAAAGGGAAGCAATAAATTAAATTCCAAATTCCAAACACACATACAACAAATTTCCAAGAAAATCTCAAAGACTGTAGGTATATTATCAAAGATACGCTATTATGTGCCACAACCAGCTCTCATTGAACTATATCATTCACTTATCTACCCTTATCTCACCTATGGAATCTGTGCATGGGGCTCAACAACATTAAATCACCTTAGACCACCCATAACCCAGCAAAAGGCTGCAGTCAGGATGATAACAAATTCCCACTCTAGACAGCATACTCCATCTATATTCAAAACTTTAAAACTACTCACCGTAAAGAACATTCATACCTATTCATGTGCCTACTACATACATAAAACTCTTCATGCTAATATCAACCCTCCACTCAAAATTCTCCTCAACAACTTTAATAGGTCCCACAACCACAACACAAGACACAGATCACTATTTGACATACCCCGAGTCCATACCAACCAATGTAAAAATTCTATGCACATAAAGGGCCCCAGAATCTGGAATTCATTACCATTAAATATTAAATTAACCTTGTCTGAAAATCAATTCAAGACTCTTCTCAAAAATCACCTACTCACCCTATACTAAATACTCATACTGTAACAACTTTCAAACCCAATGTTATTTTACTTAAGATAATCTCAGTTTTATATTGGCAGCCTCCTTAACACTTGTTGCAATTTCATATCATCATATTGTTATTTTAATAGTATAGTATCATCATATTGTTAATTTGAAATAAAATATATAACTAGAAGAAACTCAATAAATTTCTCTAGTATTGTCTTTTTAATAGTATAGTATAATCATATTGTAATTTGAAATAAAATATATAACTAGAATAAACTCAATCAATTTCTCTAGTATTATGTACATAGTGAATAAGTCTTTAGACTAAGCTGCCCCTAATGCCATGGCATGCCAGTGGCTCTCCTTGCATTATAGTTTTATAATTGTAACTACCAATACCTATGTATACTTATAACTTGCAACGAAATAAAAATATTATTATTATTATTATTATTATTATTATTATTATTATAATATTTCCCATGAGAAATACGTAATGTAAATCCAATTGCTCCATTCCAGACACCCAAAAATATTAACAAAAAATAAATTTTATAGAGAATAACTATAGTTTTACATTCAAATTAGGGCATATGAAAACCGTGGTTCCACTGTATAGTGTTTTCTTATAAAGAAACATTATACTTATAGTGTTTTCTTATTACCAAAGTAAATATTTTAGATGCAGCTCTTTTATCATTTAAAAAACATCTGAATCTTTTTTAATTTTCTTTACAGTACCTCCTTGACAACTTGATCACCAATGTAAGTCGTTTATGTTACAGTTCTCATGGTAGCTTGTATTACTCAGTCTACTCATAATATTTCCTATACAGTGGTACCTCTACTTACGAGCAAAATTCGTTCCAGACGGCTATTCAAGTGCCGATACTGAAGGAATTTTTTCCCATAAGAAATAATGAAAATTAGATTAATCCATTTCAGACCCCCAAAAATACACTTACATAATTGTTCGAGTTGGGAGCTGCTCGTAAGTAGAGGTACCACTGTATCTCACTTCATCTTCAACTTTATTAAACAGATCTTCTAAAATTACTAGAGCCTTTCTCTTAGCAGTATTGAACTCGTCCTCTAATGTTTCTAGATCTTCTGTAATTACAGTATTAGACTCATCCTCTAATATCACTAGGCTTCATGTATTAATACTAATAAACCTAGCCTCTAACATTACTAGGCCTTGTCTATTTATAGTATAAACCCTATTCTCTAATATTACTAGATCTTTTCTCCTAATAATATTTAATCCATCCTCTAAAATTACCTGATCCTATCTCTTAACAATATTAAATCCATAATCTAACATTATTAGGCCCTATTACTAGATCCTGTCTTTTTTAACATTACTCAATCCTATCATTTAGCGATTAACACATCCTCTAACTTTTAAAGAATGGGTTTACTGTCAGAATCAAACAGTACTAGGTCCTGTCTTTGGCAGTATTAACTCATTTGTAACATTACTAGATCCCATCAGTAAGACTCAAATCTCATTTCTAAATATTGGAAACTCCATCTCTTAATTATATAAATTATTATATTATTTTTTATTATTATTATTATTATTATTATTATTATTATTATTATTATTATTATTATTATTATATTAATATTTTAAAAAGAGAGCAAATGAGAGAGTGGGTGAGATGTTATCAACAAATTTTTTTGAAAATAAGAAAAAGTTTTGGAGTGAGATTAGTAAGTTCAGAGAGCCTAGGAAACGAATTGATTTGATAGTTAAAAATAGGAGAGGAGAGTTATTAAATATTGATAACTTAAAGGTGTTATTTGGTGTCATTAAAAGCTTTGTTGTCACGGCCTAAAGGAGCATAAGACAAATAAATGCTGATGTTCAGAGTCAAAGGGGGAGTGAAAGGTTGTATGTATGTAAAGAGGTGAACAGGTGTGTAACTTGGACAAGAGTCCAACATGTATATAGTTAGAGGTATCGGAAAGATGGAGGGAATATTTTGTGGAATTGTTAAATGTTGATGAAGATAGGGAAGCTGTTATTTCATGTATAGGGCTAGGAGGAATAACATCTTTTAGGAGTGAGGAAGAACCAGTTGTGAGTGTGGGGGAAGTGCGTGAGGCAGTAGGTAGAATGAAAGGGGGTAAAGCAGCTGGGATTGATAAGATAAAGATAGAAATGTTAAAGTCAGGTGGGGATATAGTTTTGGAGTGGTTAGTGTTTTTATTTATTAAATGTATGGAAGAAGGTAAGATACCAAGGGATTTGCAGAGAGCATGCATAGTTCCTTTGTATAAAGGCAAAGGGGACAAAAGAGAGTGTAAAAATTATAGGGGAATAAGTCTGTTGAGAATACCTGGTAAAGTGTATGGTAGTTATTATTGAAAGAATTAAGAGTAAGACGGAGAGCAGGATAGCGGATGAACAAGGAGGCTTTAGGAATGGTAGGGGGTGTGTAGACCAAGTGTTTACAGTGAAACATATAGGTGAACAGTATTTAGATAAGGGTAAAGAGGTTTTTGTGGCATTTATGGATTTGGAAAAGGTGTATGATAGGGTGGATATGGGGGCAATATGGCAGATGTTGCAATTGTGTGGAATAGGAGATAGGTTATTGAAAGCAGTGAATACTTTTTATGAGGATAGTGAGGCTCAGGTAAAAGTATGTAAGGGAAAGGGAGATTATTTCCCAGTAAAAGTAGGCCTTAGACAGAGATGTGTGATGTCACCATGGTTGTTCAATATATTTATTGATGGACCACGGTGACATCACACATCCTTGTCTAAGGCCCACTTTTACTGGGAAATAGTCCCCCTCCCTCCTACACACTCTAACTTGAGCCTCACTATCCTCATAAAAACTCTTCACTGCTTTCAGTAACCTACCTCCTATTCCATACATCTGCAACATCTGCCACATTGCCCCCCTATCCACCCTATCATACGCCTTTTCCAAATCCATAAAGGCAACAAAAAACTCTTTACCCTTATCCAAATACTGTTCACCTATATGTTTCACTGTAAACACTTGGTCTACACACCCCCTACCTTTCCTAAAGCCCCCTTGTTCATCTGCTATCCTGCTCTCTGTCTTACTCTTAATTCTTTCAATAATAACTCTACCATACACTTTACCAGGTACACTCAACAGACTTATTCCCCTATAATTTCTGCACTCTCTTTTGTCCCCTTTGCCTTTATATAAAGGAACAATACATGCTCTCTGCCAATCCCTAGATACCTTACCCTCTTCCATACATTTATTAAATAATAGCACCAACCACTACAAAACTATATCCCCACCTGCTTTTTAACATTTCTATCTTTATCCCATCAATCCCAGCTGCATTACCCCCTTTCATTGTACCCACTGCCTAACAAACTTCCCCCACACTCACAACTGGCTCTTCCACACTCCTACAAGATGTTATTCCTCCTTGCCCTATACACGAAATCACAGCTTCCCCGTCTTCATCAACATTTAACAACTCCTCAAAATATTCCCTCCATCTTCCCGATACCTCTAACTCTTCATTTAATAACTCTCCTCTCCTATTTTTAACTGTCAAATCCATTTGTTCCTTAGGCTTCCTCAACTTATTAATCTCACTCCAAAACTTTTTCTTATTTTCAACAAAATTTGTTGATAACATCTCACCCACTCTCTCATTTGCTCTCTTTTTACATTGCTTCACCACTCTCTTAACCTCTCCTTTTCTCTCCATATACTCTTCCCTCCTTGCATCACTTCTACTTTGTAAAAACCTCTCATATGCTAACTTTTTCTCCCTTACTACTCTCTTTACATCATCATTCCACAAATCGCTCTTCTTCCCTCCTGCACCCACTCGCCTGTAACCACAAACTTCTGCTGAACACTCTAACATTACATTTTTAAATCTACCCCATACATCTTCAACCCCATTGCCTACACTCTCACTAACCCATCTATCCTCCAATAGTTGTTTATATCTTACCCTAACTGCCTCCTCTTTTAGTTTATAAACCTTCACCTCTCTCTTACTTACTGCTTCTATTTTCCTTGTATCCCATCTACCTTTTACTCCCACTGTAGCTTTAACTAAAAAGTAATCTGTGGCCCCTCTATAAACATGTACATCCTGAAGTCTACTCAACAGTCTTTTATCTACCAATACGTAATCCAACAAACTACTGTCATTTCGCCCTACATCATATCTTGTATACTTATTTATCCTCTTTTTCTTAAAATATGTATTACCTATAACTAAACCCCTTTCTATACAAAGTTCAATCAAAGGGCTCCCATTATCATTTACACCTGGCACCCCAAACTTACCTTAATATCATCATATTGTAAATTTAACAGTATAATATCATCATATTGTAATTTGAAAACAAATTTATAACTAGAATAAACTCAATGCCATGACATGTCAGTGGCTCTCCTTGCACTTCAGTTTATGATTGTAACTACCAATATCTATGTAAATTGCAACAAAATAAAATTTACTTTACTTACTTTTTATTTTTCAATGTGGATGATATGGTGGATTTTGCCATACCATATTGAGTGGTCAGGTCCGACACACGTGTTCCACTTCGCAGTGAGTTCTTTTTTTCAATTTAATTGTTGTTCTCACTGATTTTTTTTAGGTTTGTTTGGATCACTACTTTTTGGGGGGCCATGATTACTTATTTTCGATGAAAATATTTAAAAAACACCACAGAATAACAATGAAATACCAGAAAGTTCACGGAGCTTGTACGAACGATGCTTAACCCATTAACTGTCCAAACGTATATAGTATACGTTAGTACCACTACTGCCCCAAACGTATATTTCCGTTTTGTTTTTCCTGCCTTTAAATTTGGCACGATTGGCCTGAGATGCCTGGTCAGCATAGAATGGGTCTTAGCCCTTGGTGTGCGCTGTATTTAAAAAATCTGGGACCACTTAGTACAGTGGTACCTCGAGTTACGATGGTCCCCAAAATCGCCCTTTTATGTAAGTTTATTTTTTTAAATGCTTTTGTAAGTATATTTTTGGGGGTGTAAAAGGACTAGTCTATTTTACATTATTCCTTATGGGGATAAATTCATTTGGTAATGGCACTTGAACAGCATTCTCGAACGAAAAAATATCGTAACTCGAGGTACCACTGTACCTTGTGGGAGCACCAGTTCAAATGAGCGCCAGCTAGAGCAAACACCTGGGATTCACTGATTTCATGTAGTATTAACTCTCCCATTTTAAGGGGAAAGTGATGTTGACCCAGAGTTTAGTGGCTCTGAGGTGGATGTGGTCATAAGTTGTCAAAGAAACATCAAAAACCTTGATAATAACCCATGTGCAACATTTGTGCAACACCTTTTCAGAATGTCTTAAAACCTATGCCCTAAGTAAAGAAAAACAATTCTGGAACGTGTAATACGTGTTTTGCTGGCTGGCTGGCCGGCTGGCTGGCTTTATCTCCGTCTGTCTGTCTGTATCTATGTCTATCTCTGTCTCTGTCTATATCTGTCTCTGTCTATCTTTGTCTGTCTCTATCTGTCTCTGTCTATCACTTTCTATCTGATCTGTCTATCTCTGTCTCACAGGTACATATAAATAGAATTATACATAGTGTAAATTTCCTAGGATAACCCAAAAAATCCAGACAAAGTGGTATACTCTGCTTGTAGATATAATGTGTAAACATGACTGGCAAATACGTATTTACACTGAAACCAGACGTGACGACGCAGTCATTTGTAATACCTGTTGGTTCAGGAGTGGCTCTCTCTGAGACGGGCGAGCTAGACGCTAGATGGACAGACAGATAGACAGAGAGCTTGACAGACAAATAGACAGAGAGCTTGACAGACAGATAGACAGATACAGACAGATAGATAGACAGACAGACAGACAGATATGTTTGTGTAACAGTGAAAACAGAGGGTGGATGCTCATCAAATGTCACCCCTTATCTTATCTTATCACTGCACCCTCATGTATGCTCATCAAATGTCACCACTTATCTTATCACTGTCAGCAGTGGACTGACTTGTCTTACATCATGCTTCAAGGGAACTTATTATTCTTATTCTTACTATTATTATTATCATTATTATTATTATTATAATTATTATTAATATAATTATTATTAGTAGTATTATTATAATTATTATTATGTACTTCCACGTATCCAAAACATTGCTGGGACCTATAAATACTTTGTAAATATTCCTAGACAATAGTAAATGAACAAGGCAGGTGTAAATGTCCACCTGTCAGTGTATTGGTGACAATTTGAGTACAATTTCATTACCTAATATTAGTGTTAGAACAAAGAACTACTATAAATTGTAATTATCAGAACATAAAAATTATATAAAATGATATAAAAACGAGAAAAAAGGTATATCGGCAACACTTCTGCAAGCGGCAGGACTTGATGTTGCTGTCAGGTGAGCATCCAGTGCCAACTTCTCAGCCACATATCTCGGTAAGTACAGTGGTCCCCCGAGTTTCGTAAAAACTTCACTCCAGAAGCCTGCCCAAGCGCCATTACCGAACGAATTTACTCCCTTAAGGAAAAATGTCACGTAGGTTAGTCTATTTCAGACCCCAAAAATACACTTCCACAAGCACTTACAATATTATACTTACATAATTGTACGATTTCCGGGGTGTATGAAACTCGGGGGACAACTGTACTGACCCTAAATTTTTTTTTTATCCTATAACACAGAAAAATGTGCTCTTTATTTCTATTAAAAATTTTTTTTAACCCTTTGATTGTTTTGGTTGTATATACGTATACGTCTTACGAGCCACTGTTTCCTACGTATTAATACGCATAAATTCTAGCGGCCTCAAATCAAGGAGGAGAAAGCTGGTAGGCCCACATGTGAGAGAATGGGTCTGTGTGGTCAGCGTGCTCAGTATAAAAAATTGGGCAGCCAGTGGTGCATTGTAGGAATGCAATTTCAGTAGTTCTTGTTCAGCATGCCTAGCAGTAAGAATTATCTGACTCCTTGGCACATCTGGGACAATTCTCTTCGTCAGTGATAGCTCTAACACAGATGGAAGTGTCTCTGAAGATAAATATCATGGTTTTGAGGAGTTTGTGACCGAAAGCAATGCCCAGGATACCAGAAGGAAGGAAGGAAGAAAGAAGGAAAGTAAGGAAGGAAAGAAGAGATGAGAGGAAGGAAGGAAGAAAGAGAGAAAGGAAGAGATGAGAGGAAGGAAGGAAGGAAGGAAGAAAGAGAGAAAGGAAGAGATGAGAGGAAGGAAGGAACGAAAGAAGTAAGAAAGGAAGGAATGAGGAAGAAAGGAAGGCAGGAAGGAAGAGATGAGAGGAAGGAAGGAAGGAAATAAATAGGAAAGGAAGGAAGAAAGGAAGGTAGGTAGGAAAGGAAGGAAGGTTGTGGGGGAGAAGACATGCTACCCCATTTGTGTTGACAGATTGACAGGCAGTGAGGGTGGTGAGTATTGGTATAATATGTCATTTTGACAGTTGCCTTACCCTGACTCAGCAAATTTAGATGTCCACACACACAGACACAGCTTGGAGCTTTGAATAATAATAATAATAATAATAATAATAATAATAATTTTTATTTCTCTGCATGTTACAAGTGTACAATGTTATTGGTAGTTACAATTATAAAACAATTATAAAACTGTAATGCAAGGAGAGCCACTGGCATGCCATGGCATTAGGGGCAGTTTATTCTAGAGACTTATTCACTAAGTACTTAATGCTAAAGAAATTGATTGAGTTTATTCTAGTTCTGTATTATGGTTTCTAACACAGATTGCCCGCTCTCGAGAATAAAGAAGTCCCGCTGGGAATCTTCATTGATTTACATAAAGCTTTTGATACAGTTGACCATGATTTGCTGCACATTAAATTAACACACTATGGCATAAGAGGACACTCCCTTAACTACCTAAAGTCATACCTTAGTAACAGAAGCCAATACGTGTACACAAATAGAGCTAACTCTTCCACACAACTAATTACAGTCGGTGTCCCGCAAGGAAGTGTCCTTGGCCCACTCCTCTTCCCCATTTACATCAATGACCTACAGAATGCGTCACAACTACTCAAACCCATATTATTTGCAGATGACACTACATACGTCTTCTCTCATCCAAACCCAGTCATACTAGCCAACACTGTAATAATAATATAATATAATAATAATAATAATTTTTATTTCAATGCATGTTACAAGTGTACAATGTTATTGGTAGTTACAATTATAAAACAATTATAAAACTGTAATGCAAGGAGAGCCACTGGCATGCCATGGCATTAGGGGCAGTTTATTCTAGAGACTTATTCACTAAGTACTTAATGCTAAAGAAATTGATTGAGTTTATTCTAGTTCTGTATTATTTAAATTATTAAATGGTTATACATACTATTAAAAGACAATACAAGAGAAATTGTTTGAGTTTAATCTAGTTGTAGAATTTATTTTAAATTACAGTATGTTGATGCTATACTAGTATAATAACAATACTAGAAATAGTTTTTAGAGTTTCTTCTAGATATATATTTTATTTCAAATTAAGAAAATGATGATACTATAAGATTTTAAATGACAATATGATGATATGAAATTGCAACAAGTGTTAAGGAGGATGAACATATCAAATTGAGATCATCTTAAGTAAAATAATATTGGGTTTGGAAGTTTGTTACAGTATGAGTATTTAGTATAGGGTGAGTAGGTGATTTTGAGAAGAGTCTTGAATTGATTTTCTGACAAGGTTAACTTGATATTTACTGGTAATGAATTCCAGATTCTGGGGCCCTTTATGTGCATAGAATTTTTACATTGGTTAGTATGGACTCGGGGTATGTCAAATAGTGATCTGTGTCTTGTGTCATGTTCGTGGGACCTATTAAAGTTGTTGAGGAGAATTCTGAGCGCAGGGTTGATATTAGCATGTAGAGTTTTATGTATGTAGAAGGCACATGAATAGGTATGAATATTTTTTATGGTGAGTAGTTTTAAGGTTCTGAATATAGGTGGAGTATGCTGTCTAGAGTGGGAATTTGTTATCATCCTGACTGCAGCCTTTTGCTGGGTTATGAGTGGTCTAAGGTGATTTAATGTTGTTGAGCCCCATGCACAGATTCCATAGGTGAGATAAGGGTAGATAAGAGAATGATATAGTGCAATGAGAGCTGGTTGAGGCACATAATAGCGTATCTTAGATAATATACCTACTGTCCTTGAGATTTTCTTGGAAATTTGTTGTATGTGTGTTTGGAATTTAAGACTACTGTCAAGGTGGATTCCTAGGAATTTTCCCTCTGTGAGCCTTGTGATGGGTGAACCATTTAGCGTTATGTTAAGTGGAACATTGAAGTGCTAATATCAGTTGATGGAAAGTGTCCAGTCATTATATATGTGTATATATATTATAGAACAATAGTAATAAATAATATTTTTTATTGTTGGTTGGTGTAAACAAGTTTTGTAAACTATAATGATACTAATGTTTGTGCGATTATTGTGTTGCATACAACGAGTGTATATACAGTGGACCCCCAGTTTACGTACTGCTCAAAACTCGACCCATTATGTAAGTGTATTTTTGTAAGTGCTTTTGTAAGTGTATATTTGGGGGTCTAAAAGGACTAATCTAATTTACATTATTCCTTATGGAAATAAATTCGTTCGGTAACGGCACTTGAACAGCATTCTGGAATGAATTATGGCCGTTAACCAAGGGTCCACTGTATATACATTGCACCTTACTTTGGTCTCACAGGCCACATAAGTTATGTAAAAAAATAAAATAGTGAAAAAACAAATAACCTACGAAAGAAAGTAAATCAAAGTTTACCGGGTGAGCGGCATTCACTGCTGTTGCCATACGTGGCTCATTTTTTGCCAATTTTATGCCTCTATATCTCCGTAAGTACTGATCGCAAAACTTTTGTGGGGGATTTAAACAATCCGAAAAATAATCTTAACATTTTGATAAGAATTTTTTTTTTTTTCTTATATTTTGCGACAACAGAAGACACCTCAGGATTTAGGGTTGCGACAGTCAAAGGGTTAAATATTCGGGGCACTGGGCGAGAGAACGTACAGTGGTACCTCGGTTAACGATGGTCCCCAAACTCACCCTTTTATGTAAGTTTATTTTTTTAAATGCTTTTGTAAGTGTATTTTTGGGGGGTCTAAAAGGACTAGTCTATTTTACATTATTCCTAATGGGGATAAATTCGTTTGGTAATGGCACTTGAACAGCATTCTGGAATGAAAAAATATCGTTAGCCGAGGTACCACTGTATATATACATTTGGACAGTTAACGGGTTAACAAATGAAAGCTGACGAGAGACTGAGCATGTGATGCTTTATTTTCATTGGACTTTGTCCAGATGGACCATTTTGTTGAGGTTGAATATCAGGGTAATGTCCGAATACCAAGTCAGATTTTTCTCGAAAAAGTTGGGTGAATATCTAATTGTATGAATATAGGGACGAACAAATATTGAGGTTCCACTGTATTATTATTATTAACCCTTAAACAGTCCACACGTATATTTACGTTAGCACTGCTACTGCCCCAAACGTATATTTACGTTTTATTTTTCCTGCCTCCAAATTTGGCACGATTGGCCTGAGATGCCTGGTCAGCATAGAATGGGTCCTAACACTCGGTGTGCGCCATATTAAAAAAATCTGGGACCACTTAGTACCTTGTGGGAGCACCAGTTAAATTGAGGGCCAGCTAGAGCAAACACTGCGGCAAACACCATAGATTCATTGATGTCATGTCATATTAACACTCCCCTTTGAAGTGGAAAGTGATGTCGGCAGGCTGGCATGCCAGCTGGCTGCCTGCCTGCCTGGGGACCTGGCTGGCAAACAGCTGGTTGGCCACCTGGCTGGTCAGCTGGGTACCTGATTGGCTGTCTATCTCTGTCTGTCTGTCTGTATCTATCTGTCTCTATCTCACAGGAACACATATGTAAATACAATTATACATAGTGTAAATTACCTAGGATAACTAAAAAAATCAAGACAAAGTGTTATAATGTGTTTGTGATCTGCGTAATACCAGTTGGTTCATGAGCTACTCTTGAGACAAGCAGACAGAAAGGAGACGACACACAGGCAGACAGAAAGACAGACACACAGACAGACAGAAAGACAGACAGAAAGACAGACACACAGACAGACAGATACAGACAGACAGACAGGTTTGCGTAACAAATAAAGGGAAGCAATGTAAGCTGTCAGATGTCATCACTGTAATTACTGGACTGATAAGAAGAGATAAGACTATGGCTCACCCCTCTCGTAAAATGTCACCAGAGTCATTAGTGGAGATCAGATTAGATAAGGCAGCGACACAAATCTCTTATTATTTTTTTTTTTTATTAACACATCGGCCGATTCCCACCAAGGCAGGGTGGCCCGAAAAAGAAAAACTTTCATCATCATTCACTCTATCACTGTCTTGCCAGAAGGGTGCTTTACACTACAGTTATAAAACTGCAACATTTACACCCCTCCTTCAGAGTGCCGGCACTGTACTTCCCATCTCCAGAACTCAAGTCCGGCCTGCCGGTTTCCCTGAATCCCTTCATAAATGTTACTTTGCTCACACTCCAACAGCACGTCAAGTATTAAAAACCATATGCCTCCATTCACTCCTATCAAATACGCTCACACATGCTTGCTGGAAATCCAAGCCCTCGCACACAAAACTTCCTTTACCCCTCCCTCCAACCTTTCCTAGGCCGACCCCTACCCCGCCTTCCCTCCACTACAGATCCATACACTTCGAAGTCACTCTGTCTCGTCCATTCTCTCTACATGTCCAAACCACCTCAACAACCCTCCTCAGCTCTCTGGACAATCGTTTTGGTAATCCCGCACCTCCTCCTAATTTCCAAACTCCGAATTCTCTGCATTATATTCACACCACACATTGACCTCAGACATGACATCTCCACTGCCTCCAGCCTTCTCCTCGTTGCAACATTCATCACCCATGCTTCACACCCATATAAGAGGTTGGTATAACTATACTTTCATACATTCCCTCTTTACTTCCATGGACAAGGTTCTTTGTCTCCACAGACTCCGAAGTGCTCCACTCACCCTTTTCCCCTCATCAATTCTATGATTCACCTCATCCTTCATAGACCCATCCGCCGACATGTCCACTCCCAAATATCTGAATACATTCACCTCCTCCATACTCTCTCCCTCCAATCTGATATCCAATCTTTCGTCACCTATTCTTTTGTTATCCTCATCACCTTACTCTTTCCTATATTCACTTTCAATTTTCTTCTTTTACACACCCTACCAAATTCATCCACCAACCTCTGCAGCTTCTCTTCAGAATCTCCCAAAGCACAGTGTCATCAGCAAAAGCAACTGTGACAACTCCCACTTTGTATTTGCTTCTTTATCTTTTAGCCCAACACCTCTTGCCAAGACCCTCGCATTCACTTCTCTACAACCCCATCTATAAATATATTGAACAACCACGGTGACATCACACATCCTTGTCTAAGGCCCACTTTTACTGGGAAATAGTCCCCTTCCCTCCTACACACTCTAACCTGAGCCTCACTATCCTCATAAAAACTCTTCACTGCCTTCAGTAACCTTCCTCCTATTCCATACACCTGCAACATCTGCCACATTGCCCCCCTATCCACCCTATCATACGCCTTTTCCAAATCCATAAATGCCACAAAAACATCTTTACCCTTATCCAAATACTGTTCACCTATATGTTTCACTGTAAACACTTGGTCTACACACCCCTACCTTTCCTAAAGCCCCTTGTTCATCTGCTATCCTGCTTTCTGTTTTACTCTTAATTCTTTCAATAATAACTCTACCATACACTTTACCAGGTACACTCAACAGACTTATTCCCCTATAATTTTTGCACTCTCTTTTGTCCCCTTTGCCTTTATACAAAGGAACAATACACGCTCTCTGCCAATCCCTAGGTACCTTACCCTCTTCCATACATTTATTAAATAATAGCACCAACCACTCCAAAATTATATCCCCACCTGCTTTAACATTTCTATCTTTATCCCATCAATCCCAGCTGCCTTACCCCTTTCATTCTACCCACTGCCTCACGAACTTCCCTACACCCACAACTGGCTCTTCCACACTCCTACAAGATGTTATTCCTCCTTGCCCTACACACGAAATCACAGCTTCCCCGTCTTCATCAACATTTAACAAATCCTCAAAATATTCTCTCCATCTTCCCGATACCTCTAACTCTCCATTTAATAACTCTCCTCTCCTATTTTTAACTGTCAAATCCATTTGTTCTCTAGGCTTCCTCAACTTATTAATCTCATTCCAAAACTTTTTCTTATTTTCAACAAAATTTGCTGATAACATCTCACCCACTCTCTCATCTGCTCTCTTTTTACATTGCTTCACCACTCTTTTAACCTCTCTTTTTCTCTCCATATACTCTTCCCTCCTTGCATCACTTCTACTTTGTAAAAACCTCTCATATGCTAACTTTTTCTCCCTTACTACTCTCTTTACATCATCATTCCACCATCGCTCCTCTTCCCTCCCGCACCCACTCGCCTGTAACCACAAACTTCTGCTGAACACTCTAACACTACATTTTTAAATCTACCCCATACATTTTCGACCCCATTGCCTACACTCTCACTAGCCCATCTATCCTCCAATAGTTGTTTATATTTTACCCTAACTGCCTCCTCTTTTAGTTTATAAACCTTCACCTCTCTTTTACTTACTGATTCTATTTTCCTTGTATCCCATCTACCTTTTACTCCCACTGTAGCTATAACTAAAAGTGATCTGATATATCTGTAGCCCTCTATAAACATGTACATCCTGAAGTCTACTCAACAGTCTTTTATCTATCAATACATAGTCCAACAAACTACTGTCATTACGCCCTACATCATATCTTGTATACTTATTTATCCTCTTTTTCTTAAAATATGTATTACCTATAACTAAACCCCTTTCTATACAAAGTTCAATCAAAGGGCTCCCATTATCATTTACACCTGGCACCCCAAACTTACCTACTACACCCTCTCTGCATGTTTCTCCCACTTTAGCATTTAGGTCCCCTACCACAATTACTCTCTCATTTGGTTCAAAAGTTCCTATACATTCGCTTAACATCTCCCAAAATCTCTCTCTCCTCTACACTCCTCTCTTCTCCAGGTGCATACACGCTTATTATGACCCACTTTTCGCATCCGACCTTATTTTAATCCACATAATCCTTGAATTTACACATTTATATTCCCTCTTTTCCTTCCATAACTGATCCTTCAACATTATTGCTACCCCTTCCTTAGCTCTAACTCTCTCAGATACTCCTGACTTAATCCCATTTATTTCTCCCCACTGAAACTCGCCTACCCCCTTCAGCTTTGTTTCGCTTAGGGCCAGGACATCCAACTTCTTTTCATTCATAACATCGGCAATCATCTCTTTCTTATCATCCGCACTACATCCACGCACATTCAGACAACCCAATTTTATAAAGTTTTTCTTCTTCTCGTTTTTAGTAGATTTGTACAGGAGAAGGGGTTACTAGCCCATTGCTCCCGGCATCTTAGTCGCCTCATACGACACGCATGGCTTACGGAGGAAAGATTCTTTTCCACTTCCCAATGGACAATAGAGAAAATAAAAGGAACAAGAGCTATTAAGAAAAAGAAGAAAAACCTAGATGTGTGTATGTATATATTATGTATATATTATGTATGTATCTTATTATTATTATTATTATTATTATTATTATTATTATTATTATTATTATTATTATTATTATTATGCACTATTATTATTATTATTATTATGCACTATTATTATTATTATTATTATTATTATTATTAATATTTTTATGTACTATCGTTATTATTATTATTTGAGTACAATTTCAGTACCTAATATTAGTGTCAGAACACAGATTAACTATGAAATCACAAGAACTACTATTAATTGTGATTATGAGAACATAAAAATTATATAAAATAATATAAAAAAGTGAAAAATAGGTATATCGACAACGATTCTGCAAGCGGCAGGACTCCTGTTGCTGTCAGGTGAGCATCCAGTGCCAACTTCTCCGCCTCATATCTCGGTAACTACTGATCCAAATTCTTTTTTTTTATCCTATAACACTTAAAAAAATGTGCTCTTTATTTCTATAAAAAATTTTTTTTTTTTTTTTTTTAAAAAGATTTGGGGCACTGGGCGAGCTAACGTAAATATACGTTTGGACCCTTTAAGGGTTAATTGCTAACCTTTTTCCCTAAATATTACCAAACATGTCTCCAGCAGAATCACCTGCTGGATACTATATACCTGCTGCCAGATACTATATACAGCCTCTCCTTACTTAACGACGGAGTTCTATTCCTAAGAGTATGGAGGAGGTGAATGTATTCAGATATTTGGGAGTGGACATGTCAGCAGATGGGTCTATGAAGGATGAGGTGAATCATAGAATTGATGAGGGGGAAAGGGTGAGTGGTGCACTTCGGAGTCTGTGGAGACAAAGAACTTTGTCCATGGAAGTTAAGAGGGGAATGTATGAGAGTATAGTTATACCAACACTCTTATATGGGTGTGAAGCATGGGTGATGAATGTCACAACGAGGAGAAGGCAGTAGAGATGTCATGTCTGAGGTCAATGTGTGGTGTGAATATAATGCAGAGAATTCGGAGTTTGGAAATTAGGAGGAGGTGCGGGATTACCAAAACTATTATCCAGAGGGCTGAGGAGGGGTTGTTGAGGTGGTTCGGACATGTAGAGAGAATGGAACGAAACAGAATGACCTCGAGTGTATAAATCTGTAGTGGAGGGAAGGCGGGGTAGGGTCGACCTAGGAAAGGTTGGAGGGAGGGGTAAAAGAGGTTTTGTGTGCGAGGGGCTTGGATTTCCAGCAAGCATGTGTGTGCGTATTTGATAGGAGTGAATGGAGACAAATGGTTTTTAATACTTGACGTGCTGTTGGAGTGTGAGCAAAGTAACATTTATGAAGTGATTCAGGGAAACCGGCAGGCCGGACTTGAGTCCTGGAGATGGGAAGTACAGTGTCTGCACTCTGAAGGAGGGGTGTTAATGTTGCAGTTTTATAACTGTAGTGTAAAGCACCCCTCTGGCAAGACAGTGATGGAGTGAATGATGACGAAAGTTTTTCTTTTTCGGGCCACCCTGCCTTGGTGGGAATCGGCCGATGTGTTAATAAAAAATAATATAAAATAATATTTTTATTTTGTTGCAAGTTACAAGTATACATAGGTATTGGTAGTTACAATTATAAAACTGTAATGCAAGGAGAGCCACTGGCATGCCATGGCATTAGGGGCAGCTTAGTCTAAAGACTTATTCACTATGTACATAATACTAGAGAAATTGATTGAGTTTATTCTAGTTATATATTATTTCAAATTACAATATGATTATACTATACGTACTATTAAAAAGACAATACTAGAGAAATTGGTTGAGTTTATTCTAGTTGTATATTTTATTTCAGATTACAATATGTTGATGCTAAACTAGTAAAATAACAATACTAGAGAAATTTATTGAGTTTCTTTTAGTTATATATTTTATTTCAAATTAACAATATGATGATACTACGTATACTATTAAAAGGACAATATGATGATATGAAATTGCAACAAGTGTTAAGGAGGATGACAATATAAAACTGAGATTATCTTGAGTAAAATAACATTGGGTTTGAAAGTTTATTACAGTATGAGTATTTAGTATAGGGTGATTTTCAGACAAGGTTAACTTAATATTTACTGGTAATGAATTCAAGATTCTGGGGCCCTTTATGTGCATAGAATTTTTACATTGGTTGGTATGGACTCGGGGTATGTCAAATAGTGATCTGTGTCTTGTGTTGTGGTCGTGGGACCTATTAAAGTTGTTGAGGAGGATTTTGAGCGGAGGGGTTGATATTAGCATGTAGAGTTTTATGTATGTAGTAGGCACATGAATAGGTATGAATGTTTTTTACGGTGAGTAGTTTTAACCCTTAAACTGTCCACACGTAGATATACGTTCACCTGCGTACTGCTCCGAATATTTTGAAAAAAAATCATTTTTTTTTTAAATGAAGAGCACATTTTTATAAACAGGATAGGCTAAATAAAAATTTTAGGGCCAATACTTACCGAGATATAAGCCCGCCAATTTGGTACTGGATGCTCACCTGACGGCAACATCAAGTCCTGCCGCTTGCAGAAGTATTGCCGATATACTTTTTTTCTATTTTTTTTTTTTTAATTTATATAATTTTTATGTTCTGATAATTACATTTTACTATAGTTCTTGTGATTTCATAGCCAATCTTTGTTCTAACACTAATATTATGTACTGAAATAGTACTCAAATAGTCACAATCACACCAACAGGTGAACAGTTTCACCAGCCTTGGTCATTTACTAATGTCTATAAATATATACGAATAACAAAAAAGGCACAATACCGTGACTGGAACAATACACACACAACCCGCACATATAAAAGGAGAGGAGCTTACGACGACGTTTCGGTCCGACTTGGACCATTTACAAAGTCACACTAACACGAAGGACAGGAGGAAGGGGTATATAAGCAAGCAGACAGAGGAGGGCACAAGAAAGTGGTGGAGGGGTAATGGAGGTAGTAGTGAAGGTGGTAGTGGTAGTAGTAGTGGAGTCAGTCATAAGCTAGGAAAGGAGCACTGCAAAGACGCTGACGGCAGGTAGGGTAAGAACAAGAACACAGTGGGGAAAAATAAAAATAAAATTAAATAAAATAGAGGATAAATACAAGGCAAAAGAAAAGAAAAGAAAGAGAACCCAGAAGAGAAAGGAGAAAGAGGAGAAGGGGGAAGAGAAAGAGGGGGAAGGAATCAGGTTAAGTCACGGGTGTTCTGAAGTTTGGAGCATTTAACAATGTAATGGGAGAGGAAAGCATCTACAGAGACAAAGCCAGGGCTAAGATTCATACAGGGAAAGTTGTGTATAAGGGAGGATTAAACCAAACGGCGACTGTGAAAGTTGGACGTAGGGTAGACAGTTTTAGCAGAAGACCAATCAATGGGATGACTGTGATCTCTGACATGAGATCCCCACCACCACTTTCTTGTGCCCTCCCCTGTCTGCCTGCTTATATACCCCTTCCTCCTGTCCTTCGTGTTAGTGTGACTTTGTAAATGGTCCAAGTTGGACCGAAACGTCGTCGTAAGCTCCTCTCCCTTTATATGTGCGAGTTGTGTGTGTATATACGAAGTATTTATAAGTCCCAGCAATGTTTTAGACATCCTGGAGTATATATGAAACTCCTTGAAGAATGGTGTGTTGACAAGTGTCAGATAACTCTTGACAGCCCAGTGACATTTGATAAATGTCAGCAGTGCTGGAGGGAACCCTCCCTTTTTCAATGTCTGTCTGTCTGTCTGTCTGTCTGTCTATCTGTGTCTGTCTATCTGTCTGTCTGTCTGTATCTGTCTGTCTGTTTGTCTAGCTCTGCTTATGTCTGTCTAACTCTGCTTATAAACAAACAAACAAACAAATTTTATTTCATTGCAGATTGCAGATTACGGATGATAAGAAAGAGATGATTGCCGATGTTATGAATGAAAAGAAGTTGGATGTCCTGGCCCTAAGCGAAACAAAGCTGAAGGGGGTAGGCGAGTTTCAGTGGGGAGAAATAAATGGGATTAAGTCAGGAGTATCTGAGAGAGTTAGAGCTAAGGAAGGGGTAGCAATAATGTTGAAGGATCAGTTATGGAAGGAAAAGAGGGAATATGAATGTGTAAATTCAAGGATTATGTGGATTAAAATAAGGGTCGGATGCGAAAAGTGGGTCATAATAAGCGTGTATGCACCTGGAGAAGAGAGGATGTAGAGGAGAGAGAGATTTTGGGAGATGTTAAGCGAATGTATAGGAACTTTTGAACCAAATGAGAGAGTAATTGTGGTAGCGGACCTAAATGCTAAAGTGGAGAAACATGCAGAGAGGGTGTAGTAGGTAAGTTTGGGGTGCCAGGTGTAAATGATAATGGGAACCCTTTGATTGAACTTTGTATAGAAAGGGGTTTAGTTATAGGTAATACATATTTTAAGAAAAAGAGGATAAATAAGTATACAAGATATGATGTAGGGCGTAATGACAGTAGTTTGTTGGACTATGTATTGGTGGATAAAAGACTGTTGAGTAGACTTCAGGATGTACATGTTTATAGAGGGGCCACAGATATATCAGATCACTTTTTAGTTATAGCTACAGTGGGAGTAAAAGGTAGATGGGATACAAGGAAAATAGAATCAGTAAGTAAGAGAGAGGTGAAGGTTTATAAACTAAAAGAGGAGGCAGTTAGGGTAAGATATAAACAACTATTGGAGGATAGATGGGCTAGTGAGAGTGTAGGCAATGGGGTCGAAGATGTATAGGGTAGATTTAAAAATGTAGTGTTAGAGTGTTCAGCAGAAGTTTGTGGTTACAGGCGAGTGGGTGCGGGAGGGAAGAGGAGCGATTG
Source organism: Cherax destructor (assembly GCA_009830355.1). Taxonomy (NCBI): domain Eukaryota; kingdom Metazoa; phylum Arthropoda; class Malacostraca; order Decapoda; family Parastacidae; genus Cherax; species Cherax destructor. The sequence continues at coordinate 60,388 of WNWK01009786.1, forward strand.
GTGGAATGATGATGTAAAGAGAGTAGTAAGGGAGAAAAGTTAGCATATGAGAGGTTTTTACAAAGTAGAAGTGATGCAAGGAGGGAAGAGTATATGGAGAGAAAAAGAGAGGTTAAAAGAGTGGTGAAGCAATGTAAAAGAGAGCAGATGAGAGAGTGGGTGAGATGTTATCAGCAAATTTTGTTGAAAATAAGAAAAAGTTTTGGAATGAGATTAATAAGTTGAGGAAGCCTAGAGAACAAATGGATTTGACAGTTAAAAATAGGAGAGGAGAGTTATTAAATGGAGAGTTAGAGGTATCAGGAAGATGGAGAGAATATTTTGAGGAGTTGTTAAATGTTGATGAAGACAGGGAAGCTGTGATTTCGTGTGTAGGGCAAGGAGTAATAACATCTTGTAGGAGTGTGGAAGAGCCAGTTGTGGGTGTAGGGAAGTTCGTGAGGCAGTGGGTAGAATGAAAGGGGTAAGGCAGCTGGGATTGATGGGATAAAGATAGAAATGTTAAAAGCAGGTGGGGATATAGTTTTGGAGTGGTTGGTGCTATTATTTAATAAATGTATGGAAGAGGGTAAGGTACCTAGGGATTGGCAGAGAGCGTGTATTGTTCCTTTGTATAAAGGCAAAGGGGACAAAAGAGAGTGCAAAAATTATAGGGGAATAAGTCTGTTGACTGTACCTGGTAAAGTGTATGGTAGAGTTATTATTGAAAGAATTAAGAGTAAGACAGAAAGCAGGATAGCAGATGAACAAGGGGCTTTAGGAAAGGTAGGGGTGTGTAGACCAAGTGTTTACAGTGAAACATATAGGTGAACAGTATTTGTTTAAGGGTAAAGATGTTTTGTGGCATTTATGGATTTGGAAAAGGCGTATGATAGGGTAGATAGGGGCAATGTGGCAGATGTTGCAGGTGTATGGAATAGGAGGAAGGTTACTGAAAGCAGTGAAGAGTTTTTATGAGGATAGTGAGGCTCAGGTTAGAGTGTGTAGGAGGGAAGGGACTATTTCCCAGTAAAAGTGGGCCTTAGACAAGGATGTGATGTCACCGTGGTTGTTCAATATATTTATAGATGGGGTTGTAAGAGAAGTGAATGCGAGGGTCTTGGCAAGAGGTGTTGGGCTAAAAGATAAAGAAGCAAATACAAAGTGGGAGTTGTCACAGTTGCTTTTTGCTGATGACACTGTGCTTTGGGAGATTCTGAAGAGAAGTTGCAGAGGTTGGTGGATGAATTTGGTAGGGTGTGTAAAAGAAGAAAATTGAAAGTGAATATAGGAAAGAGTAAGGTGATGAGGATAACAAAAAGAATAGGTGACGAATGATTGGATATCAGATTGGAGGGAGAGAGTATGGAGGAGGTGAATGTATTCAGATATTTGGGAGTGGACATGTCGGGGATGGGTCTATGAAGGATGAGGTGAATCATAGAATTGATGAGGGGAAAAGGGTGAGTGGAGCACTTCGGAGTCTGTGGAGACAAAGACCCTTGTCCATGGAAGTAAAGAGGGGAATGTATGAGAGTATAGTTATACCAACGCTCTTATATGGGTGTGAAGCATGGGTGATGAATGTTGCTTTTAAAGTCGGGTTTTGTCTTTTTCCAGCACCATCTTCCCCTCTCCACCTGTAGCTCTACAAATGTACTCAAAGCTCAACACCATTTGGTCGCTGGCTCCCAGGGGCTCTCTGTGTGCAGGTCCTGATATCTGCGCTGTTCAGGGTGAATACAAGGTCCAGCCTTCTGGTTCGTCCTCTCCTCTCTCTCTCGTCGTGTCCCTGACATGTTGGGTGCATCAGGTTTTCCAGTACCATGTCCATCATCTTGGCCTCCAAGTTTCTGTGCCCCAGTTCTTGAGTTCTCCCAGTCGATCTCATGTGGTTGAAATCGCCCATGACCAGTAACTTAGCTCTGCTCATGTGCCTTTCTTGCCACCTCCACTCAGGAGTATCCACCATTGCTCTGTTGTTCTCATTATATTCCTCTCCTGGCCTCCTGCAGTTCTGTGTGGGTTATACATCACTGCAATGACTATCTTGTGCTCCCCAGACTGGATGGTACCTACTATAAAGTCCCTTTCTCTACACACCTCCATTCTTCCATTTCCTCGAATCTCCATGTTTCATAGAGCAGTGCGACCACTCCTCCCCTCCCTGCTCCCTATCTTTCCTCAGGAACTGATATCCCTTGGAAGATTGTGTCTGTTTTTGCCTCATTTAGTTTAGTTTCTATGACTGTTATGATGTATTAATATTGGTAGAATTACCGACAATATTTTAAGTAAAAAGACACAAATGCAACTAATGAGACATTTTATTGTGGCACATTTCGCTCTCCAGGAGCTATGTCAAGCCGTTACAAACAATGCATGGACACACAGGGTATATATAGGTTCAGGGTGAGTGTAATACTAGTGGTGGTAGAGGTAGTAGTGATATAAGTCGTAGTAGTAGTAGTGATACAATAAGGTAGAACAATCAACTAGCACATGAATAAAAGGTGATAAAAGCAACTACTTGAGTAGTATAAAAATAGGTTAGACAAATATTTCTGTTGGGGGTTTGGGAAAAAGAGAAGACCTGTAGCAGTGTTCCACATCCACGAAGTGCTGTGATGGAGAGACTATGAATGGTAGGGTTTACTGTTTTCAGGAGGATTCTTGCTAAGACTTCAGAGATGGTAAACTGCCTTTGTTTTGTTTAATTGTGTTAGAAACAGCGATAAGTGCTGATTCAAGGCACTTGCGTCTGCGAAATCAGTTTCTTTGATTTCTAAACGGGCGTCTTTGAATTTCATGAGATGATTGGTAGAATTTCGGTGTTGTACGCAGGCGGTGTTCAAGTTATCGTTCCTACATGCATTAATGTGTTCATTGAGGGCGTGTTTCGAGGTTTCTTGCTGTTTCTCCTACATAAATCCTGTTGCAGCCTCCACAGGGTATAGTGTAAACCCTGCGTTGACTGGTTCATGGTGCTTGGATTTTGTCCTGGTTAGATCCTTTATAGAAGTGCTGGAAGCGATGGCGACTCTAGTGTTAGCTTGTGCAAGTACTTTAGAAATGTTCGATGCAACTTGGCTGTTGGGAAGAATTATAACTTTGTTTGGAGTGGTGTTGGTGCGTGGAGAATTAATGATCTGAAGAGCTCTTCTCTTGCAATCTTTGATGAAAAAGGAAGGAAAATGTAAATCAGTGAAGGTTTGGTGAATGTATGTACATTCCTCGTCAAGAAACTCAGAACTACAAATTCGGTAAGCTCTTAGGAAAAATCTGATGATGATGCCTCTCTTGGTCTTTGTATCTTGACTGGAATAGAAGTGTGTGAGATTATTTTTATTTGTAGGTTTTCGGTAAACTTGAAATCTTAGATTGTTATCTACTTTGTGGATGAGGACGTCAAGAAAGGGTAGCTTGTCATTGGACTCTTCTTCTAGTGTAAACTGGATCGCCGGTTCAACTGCGTTGAGCCTTGCCTGAAAGATTCCGTACATCAAAACGTTTGGGAGTTATTACGAGGACGTCGTCCACGTAACGTAACCAAGTGACGCAGGATGATGTTGGCGAGTGTTCAGCCTCTAGGTGTTCCATATACAAGTTAGCTAAGACGGCACTGATAGGGGACCCCATTCCCATGCCGTATGTTTGTTTGTAGAGGCCCCGTTATTGAAAGAAAAACAGTTGAAATTAACACAGAGTTCAATAAGAGTAAACAAAATCTCCGGGAGGTAGAGGGAAGGTTAAGGTCCCGATTGACTTTACGTCCTGTGGCGCATGCCACAGTCAGTGTGGGCATGCCACAGTCAGTGTGGCGCTGCCACAGTCAGTGTGGCGCATGCCACAGTCAGTGTGGCGCATGCCACAGTCAGTGGCGCATGCCACGGTCAGTGTGGCGCATGCCAGTCAGTGGCACAAGATCGCCAGTGTTCTTCATGAGAACATCGATGGCTTGTGTGGTAGGTACTTTAGTGAAGAGGAAGTCATGTCCAAACTGCTTAGTTTCTTGTTACGGATGGAGAGGGTTTCGGATGCGGTTGAGAAGGTCGCCTGAATGTTTAAGATGAGCAGGGCTGATGGTCCCAGAAGGCAGGAAAGATGTTTGGCAAGAACTCGCTAGGTTTGTGTGGTCACTGCCTATACCTGATGTGATTGGTCTGAGAGGGAAAATTATGTTTATGGGTCTTGGGTAAACCATACATGTGTGCTGGTTTGGAGTTGCTGGGTATCAAGTACAGAAGTTTCTTTCCTTCACTAGTGCGTTTCAGTATTTGTCTGGTTTGTATAGGAAATCTTTGTGAGTGTTTCCCACAGTCGTGTGTTGATGGGTTCGTATGTGGACTGGTCATTCAAGAGGTCCATCATTTTGGTGTTGTATTCACTGGTGGTGAGTATGACGACTCCACCTCCTTTGTCAGCGGTGGTGACGATAATATTTGGGTCATTAGCAAGGCCCTTCAGGAGCATTGATATAACGCCTGGGAAGATTAGTTGAAGAAGGTTCGCATAAAGCTGCGGTGAATGCCCTTTATATACCCTTCTGGAAGTTGCTGTCACTGTGTCTGTGGTTTCTGGTGACTAAATTTAGTTGATAGTTTGGTTTGTGATGTTAGTGGTAAATTTGAGACCCAGACTGAGCGCTTGTTTCTCGTAGTCACTGACTACACAGAAACCTCGAAACACGTCTCAATGAACACATTAATGCATGTAGGAATGATAACCTGAACAATGCCTGCACAACACCAAAAATTCTACCAATCATCTCATGAAATTCAAAGACCGTTTAGAAATCAAGAAACTGATTTCCGCAGAAGCAAGTGCCTTGAATCAGCACTTATCACTGTTTCTACACAATTAAACAAAAAAAAGGCAGCTTTATCATCTCTGAAGTCTTAGCAAGAATCCTCCTGAAAACAGTAAACCCTACCATCTTATAGTCTCTCCTACTACACAAGCACTTCGCAGATGGGAACACTGCTACAGGCCTTCTCTTTTCCAACCTCCAACAGAAATATTTGTCTAACCTTTTTTTATACTACTCAAGTAATTGTTTTTATCACCTTTTATTTATGTGCAAGTTGATTGTTCTAACTTATTGTATCACTACTACTACACGACTTATATCACACTACCTCTACCACCACTAGTATTACACCTCACCCTGAACCTATATATACCCTGTGTGTCCATGCATTGTTTGTAACGCTGACAAGCCCCTGGAAAAGCGAAACTTTTGTCACAAAAAAATGTCTCATTAGTTGCATTTGTGTCTTTTCTTTACAAACTGTTATGATGTCTGGGGACATCTTACTATTCTTTAATTACACTCTTCATACTTATTCGTGATTCCATCCGCATTTGTGTACCAAACCTTCAACCTCGTTTCCAATACTGTGACCCTGGGGATCTTGGTGGGTTGTGAGGTTGTGGGCAGGGTTCCCATAGGGTTGCTGCATGAGTGGGGGGTTGTATGTTTGGGTATGGGTTGGTGGGGTGGGGTTTGTGATGGGGTGGGGTAGTTGTGATGTTGGGTTTTGGGTTGCTAGGGTGGGGACAGGGGGAATGATGTGTGTGTGATGTTAAAATATATGGTTGCCGTTGGGTCGCTGTGATTTGAGGCCCTCCGTGAGTGCTTCCAGTGGGTGTGTTTTCCTCTGCTTGGGCCATTGTGCCTCTGTACCTCGTTGTCTCCTCCTCTCTTCCTTTCTTATCCTCTCCTTTAGAGCCTCCCTTTCATCCTGCGTTCTGTCTCGATCTAGGTATACATTCTGGTACTCCTGAGTCGCCCTCAGCTGTGCTTTCTCTTGCAGGATCATGGTACAGGCTGATTCTGCATTGAAGATTATTTGGGGGGCCGATTTCTTCCTTTGTGTACCACCCGATTCCCCGAAAATTTGTCACCTGGGACATGTCTCCCCTTTGCTAGCATGATACCTTTAATCCTTTCTTTCTCCTCCTGTTTTCTTCTATGTGGGTGTCCCCTTTGACTTCCTTAAGGCCGTAATAAAGATCGACTTCTCCCTTTCCTCCTCCCACTGTGTCTCCCTTTGCATTGTCAGAGATGCATTAGCATCTTCCGGTTCTGTCATGGTTGTAGCCCTGTGTTCCTCTGTGTGTCCGGCCTACTCATTTGCCCTGCCCACTGCAGTATATTGTTGGGGTCTCTGCGTTTAGTGTGTCTGCTGCTTGTCTACCCTCTCATGTGTTGTTACTGGGCCCCCATGCATTGTTTTTGTGGTGCCTTCTTGTCCCTGGCTGCTTTTCTATATCCTCTCATGTGGTGTTAGTATCCCCTCATCTTGTTTCGGGACCCCGTGTGTCTGACAGTGCCTGAGCATACAAGAGTTCTTTTTCTGCATTCCCTTTGACTGTGTCAGATGCCCCACGTGTGTCTAACAGTGCCTGTGCATAAAAAGTTCTTCTTTTTCTCCGCATTCCTTTGACTGGTGTTGGTATCCCCTCCTCTTGTTTCCGGGCCCCACGTGTGTCTGACAGTGCCTGAACATACAAGAGTTCTTTTTCTCCGCATTCCCTTTGACTGTGTCTGATGCCCCGTGTGTCTGACAGTGCCTGTGCATACAAGAGTTCTCCTTTTTCTCTGCATTCCTTTGGCTGTGTTGATGCACACATTCCAAGCGCCGTTTTTGAACAGGTACTTGTGTCTCTACTCTGTGTCAGTCTCTGCAGCTTCACTTCTAAGATCTGGATCTTGGCTTCTGCTTTTGACTTGCATTTCCCCTTTTCTGTTCTCCTCCTCTCCATTCCCCCGCTGATCATCAATATCTTCCTCTCCCATTCCTTCTCCCTTTAATGAGTTCCTCCTCCCACTGTGGCCTCCCGGGCAACAATCATTCACCTTGCTGGCATCCTTCTCTCTGAGCTGCCCCTATTCCCACGATGTGCCCGTATGGATGTTGTGAGAGTGTCAGAAGGAAAGAAGAGGGAGAGAGATAGAGAGGAGGGATCCGGGAAGGGTGAGAGGGAAGGATAACTTGGAGGTAGTGTGGTAGGGGCTGATCAAGCGAGGAAGGGAGAGGGAGAGAGAGAGAGAGAGAGAGGGAAGGAAGAGTGAGAGAGGGAGAGGGAGGGAAGAGAGGGGAAGATTTAGGGAGAGGGAGGTAGAGAGATGGTATAGAGAGAGGTGGGAGAGAGGCAGAGAGGTGTCAGATGGAGGAAAAGAGGGATAGGGAGGAGAGTGTCAGAAGGAGGAGCAGGGAGGGATAGGTAGGAGGGAGAGAGGAGGGAGGGAGAGAGGGAGAGTGAAAGAGGGAGAGGGGTGAGGGGGAGGAGAGAGGGAGAGGGGGAGGGAGGGAGAGAGAGGGAAGAGAGGTGGTAGAAATACCTTGGTTGCAGGGTGATAGTTGTAGAACTACCAGGGGTTTATGGGAGGGGAGAGATGAGGAGGGAGGGGATTAGGGTTGTGCATGGGGAGGAGGGTGTTGCATGCAAAGAGTATGTAACCTTTATTCGGAGCATGTTAACACACCACATGGCTCCCCTCCAACCAGCGAACCATCGTTAAGGAGTTTGGTGATGAGGCCCCATCATCAAATCAACGACTCAGTTCAGCCAATTAAATGCGAGTTTAACAATGAAAAAGGTGACGTGGTTACCACTCGCAGTTTGTCATTGGAATTCCTGCATAGAGCTGGTTGTGGAAAGTTGTCTGTCTTTTGGCTGCTGTTAGCCTAGACAACTGTGGCGTGCACTAAACACTACCCTTTGTATATAGTGTACATAGGTGTAAATATCACTTTGTTATACTTGGTGAAGGAAAAGACAAAAGTCTTATATAATCACAATTACTTTGAAGGAAAAGATAAAATTTTGGGAATTAATTTTTGTTTTTGAAAAATACAATTTCAATACATTTTCTATTTTTTTCTTTGTAAGTTCCTTTCCTCAGGTTAACGGCCACTGAACCGGGTTTGTAATATGGGTACCTTCCGGAGCTAAATTTTGGGAGATTAGAGCAGGAGTTGAGCCAGAGTTGAAGTTGGCGGGAATTTTTATCTAGATAGTTTTTATCTGGCTTGCTTATTTTTTAAGCTTAAAGTTTTTGTGTCTCATTTTGCTTCCTTCGTTTGGTCGCCTGCTTTGTGAGTTTCTGAATTTGGTTTGTTATTGTGTATAACCTTGTTTGTGTGGGGCATATTGGCTTTCGGTGTCAGCTCTGCTATCGTATGAGATCCAAAATTTCTCTGCATAAACTCGCGTTTAATTGGGGGGGTTTCCCCCTATTAGCAAGGTTAGTGTCTGATTTAATCCAAGTTCCCAAACTATCTCTAACTTGTTGGCGTATCCCGTTCATTGGGGAATACCAGCGTACCCTTACGTGCTCAGCTGGGATATTAAAGGAGAAAAATACAAACTGAAACTATGGCAAAAGCAGGTTTCTCCTCTACAGGAGCTGTTTGTGGTCACCATTGAGGCAAAAAATGGGAGAGAAAAACCCTGGAAAACCAAATCACAGGTGGGGGGTTATGAATGAGTCGGCCCCCGGGGCGCTTGAACACCCAGACTCACTTTTGAACAAACTAAAGAACAGCGGCATTTGCAAGGAGGGTTTTGAAGAAGGGGGAGACAATTCCATCAGACTGTAGATGACTTAATTTAAAAGGGCAGTACAGTTTGTTCCTTTTTGTTGAAGCAGAGCCCGAACATTTTTTAAACATTTAAACCAGGCTCATTTAGGGTGGCCTGGGTTCTTGGGCGTCACTGGTGCATACTCGTTGTTTTGGGAAGGCACAAGAATTTACTTCTAGCCGGGAAAAACGTTTTGGAAACTACCCCTTGTAAAACCATGTTTTGGGGTTTTCAAGTTTCCTGCCAAGTATGGAAAAAATTCAAACTCGGGAGAAGGGTTTGGGTAGTCTGCTGTTGATTTTGTCGAACAGACCGGGTTTTACAAAATTTAAAGGCAAGTGGTGTCGCTGTTTTAAAATTTGAAAGCTCATTTGGTGGACAACCTGCTGGAGTCTGTTAGCCAGGGTTCGAGTCTTTCTGCAAGATCTTCCCTTTCCACGGCTTGGAAGGAGGTTGGCGGAAACAACCCCCCCTTGCCAAGCGGTCTTATCTCTTTTTCCCCAACAGCCTGGAGAGCAAACGTCAAAAAAATTCCTGGGGGGGAAATAAAGGCAAGATAAGGTAATCTGCGGTAACAAAACACCTGGTGAGCAGCGAATTTACTTCTAGTCAACCCGGGGACAAAAAAATTCCCCAACGAATGTGGCGGAGTATCCGGGGCGAAACCACAAAATCAACAGGGGCCAAAGAAAAAACTGAGATGGTTTTGTTATAACGTGGCAAGCCTGGACATCAGCCCAATTTCCAAGTAAACCCCCCCCATTTGGGAAAATTCTTTCCCCTAAAATTGTCCCCGGAAAAGGGAAAAGGGGGGGCCCCTTACTATAGCTCTTGTTACATATCCCTTCAGGAACATTCAGAGAAAAAGGTTTAAAAATTTTAGGGATACTACATATTGCTCACTTATAAGAGGGGGATCCCCTTTTTCTAAAAAAAAACCTTTTTTTAAATCCTCATTTCTGTTAAAATTTTTGGAGGAGCAGTATTTTCCCCCCCTTTAAAAAAAAAATCTATGTGCAAAAAAAAAATACTACACTGGGTATTTGACTGTTGGTGTCTGGGGGGGATTTCCAAAAAAAGGGGGAAAAAAATGCTATTACTGGGAAATTAAATTGAGTCAAAAAAAAATGCATAGAACCCAAATTTTTAAATTTTTCCCCCGATTTGGGGCCCATAACTGGGGAAAACCCCCCAAAGTGATGTCTGAAAAGAATGTTAACTCGTCCTTGGACGACTCTGACTGGACTAAAAAATTTTTTTTTTGCGGGGAAAAAGGGGGCCCCCAGAGCCTCGTAAATTTAGTAAACCCCCCCCCAGATCAACCCTTTCCCCTATTCCGGGGGTTGGGGGGGAAATTCCCGACCCCCTTTTTTTCCCCCATGCCTGGGGGCCCCCCCTTTTTTCCGGGAGGAAAAACGGAAAGACTCCTCACAAAAAACTCTGTTTTTAGGCAGCTATGGGTAAATCCCCGGGGGTCACCCGGTCAAATATTTTTAAAAAAAAAAACTTAGTTCCCCGAAACGGGTAAGGAGGTGGAGGAAAACAACAAACAGATAAGTTAGTGGTTCCCAAAAATTTTTTGGGGTCTCAGATATAAATATACCCCAAAACCTTCGGGAGGCCATTTAAAAAAAACTAAAACCGAATAAAAAAAAAATTTTTTTGGGCCCAAATTTTTAAAAGGGGCAAGATTAAAAATTATTCTTTTTTTGCCCAGAACAGCAGGGGGGAAAACCCCGGACCCCCCAAAAACCCCGCACCTCCCCCTCCCATTCCTGTTAATGGAGACCCTTTTTAGAATTGATTAGATTGTGTAGGTCCACTACCTAAAAAAAAAATCTGGAAATAAATCTTATTCACAATCATGGATAGAGTAACTAGATACCCAGAAGCAGTTCCCATCCCCCGTATTAACACAAAAGGGGAACCTTTTTAAAAACCCTAAGTTTATCTCTTGTTTTGGGAAAATTCCCAAAAATTTATTCAAAGTGATCAAGGTCCCAACTTCACTGCCAAAGCATTTGGGGAAGCATCAACTGGGCGGGGAAAAGTTCATAACCTATCCCTCCTATCATCCTCATTTGGGGGCCCCTTTTTGGAAAAATTCCATCAGACTTTAAAAAAAATGATGGGGGAAAATTCTGCTTGCTTTTTTCCCACAGACGGGGGAAAATTTTTTCTTTCTTTTGGGGAAGGGGGAAAAAATTTAAAAAGTCTACAGGGCAGCCCGAGCTGATATTTGGGCAGGGGGGGTTCGAGGTCCCCCCCCTGTGCTAAAAAAAGGATGGATGGGAGAAACCCCTTTAAAAAAGCTACAACCCTTCTTAAAAGGGTTCCCCGGTAGCCCTAAAATTGGCAAAAGGGAAATTTAAAAGGGAGCTCAAATATGATGAAACAAAAAGGGGCAGAAACTAAAAATTTTCCCCCATCCAGGAGTAAGGGGGTTGGGGGAAAACCAACCCCCACCTTGAAAGCTAGATTTGGGACCAAGAAATTGTTTTAAATTTTCTGATGAAAAATTTTGTGGTATCCCCCCTTGACAAGACCCCCCAAAAAACAAAACTTACCCATTAATAAAATTTAAAAAGCTTTTAAAAAACCCCCGATAAATTTCCCCGTAATGACTCTGTCCCCCTGTTTTTATGACCCTGACTCTTTGCACCCCCGATTAAGAAAGCTTCCAAATTCGGTCCTCCTCAAAGGGCCCTAAACCTTTTAAAAATTTTGGGGGGTTTAAACCCCAAAAATCAAGTAACTAATTTAACTGCGCTCCTACAGGGGGTTTTTCCCGGCATTTTTAAAATTAAAAAAAGTACATTAAAAAAATCATGATGTAGATTTGGGGGAAAAAATAAACCTTTTTTAAAATCTCCCCCTTTTTAAACCAAAACCTGAAAAACAGAAAACTACTTCAACAGGAGGTGGGGAATTTTTTGTTGAGCATTTAGGGGGGGTTTTAGTCCGTGGGCCACCGTGCATCCTTGGGGTTTAAAAAAACTGATGGAGGGTTCCAATGTGCACAATTACCAAAAGGGGAATAGGGTCCAATTGCAGATGCCCCCCCTCTTTTACGTTTGGATGGTAATCGACTTTTTTGGGGGGGGGGTACTTTTTTTCCAAATTGGACCTCCTTAAAAAGGGTTTCTATCAAGTACCTTTTTTAAAAAATAAGGCGGGGAAAACTCTTTTTTTCGTAATTCCAGGAGGTCTTTTCGGGGGCAGTGACCCCCTTCCCGGGGAAAAAAAAAAATTTTTCCCCTCATTCCGAGGCTTATCCCTCAGGCTATTAAAAGGGGGGTTTGGGGGACGGGCTTACCTAGATGACATAGTTGTTTTGGTTTTTGGGGGGAACATGTGTTTAAAGGGAAGGCCCCTTTGAGACCTTCCCGAGTTTTTTTTTAACTGTTAATTTATCAAAGTCATCCTTTGGCCAATTTTATTTAAAATTTTTTGGGGGATGAAGTAGGTAGTGGCAAAGTGGCCCCCAAATTTGCAAAAGGGGCCCCCAAAAAAATTTTTCCCGTTCCCCCTGACAGGAAATCCCTTCAACTTTTCTAGGGGTGGTAGGGTTTTATGAAGATTCTGTAAAAAAAATTTTTTTGAATTGTTTTCACCTCTAACCCCCCTTACCAGTCACAAAGTTCCCTTTTTTTTAAAACCCCCGAATGTCAAGATGCCTTTACGAAAACAAAAAAATTACTTTGTACTGCACCCATTCCCGGTCTCCAGACTTTTTAAAAACCCTTTTCCTTACAGATTGATGCTTTTGGGGTCTGGGGGGGGGGCGGGGCTTCTGCAATCTGGGGATGATGGGTTTGCAGCCTGTGGCATTTTTTCCAAATATCAACCCCACCACCCCTTTCATATAAGAAAAGGGGCCCGGCCTACTTTTGGCATTAGAGCATTTTTATGTCTACTGGGGAAAATCCCCTCCCGGGGGGGTCTTCATCTCAGGACCACAACCCCTGGTATACCTGGCACATGAAAAAAAAAAATACCCGACTCATGCGTTGGAGATTAGGTTGCAACCCCCAATATAAAAAATTTTACACATTGTTTGGGAAAAATTTTAAAACAATAGCCGATGTGTTGTCCAGAAGTCAAAAGGAAATTTGGAAAGTTAGGGGCTTTGGGTAGAACCACCCCCTTTTTTCCCCCCAGTGGTGGGGTTTTTTTGTGGGGGGGGCCCTGCTACCGACCGCAGGCACCTTGGACCTATGTTAGCCCTAATCGGCTGTCTCACTCTTTAAATTTAAAAACTGGGCTTATGTCTTGAGAAAAATTTAGCTTTAACTAAAAGGCGGGGTGGTAGAGGGGGAAAAACGGTCCCCCTTATTATAATGTGCCATGGTGGCACTCACCCATTTGGGGGGAAGACGGGCCTGAGCCCCTTTGGGGGGGGTGTTGCATGCAAAAAGTATGTTTAAACCCTTTTCACATGTTAACACACCCACATAGGCTCCCCCAACCAGCGAACCATCGTTAAGGGTTTGGTGATGAGGGCCCCCCTCTAAATCAACGACTCGGTTCAGCCAAAAAGCAGTTTAACAATGACAAAAGGGGGACGTGGGCCCCCTTTTTCAGTTTGTCATTGGGAAATTTCCCGCATAGAGCTGGTTGGGGTTGTCTGTCTTTTTGGGGCTGCTTAGCCCCAAAACTGTGGCTTACTAAAAACCCACTCCTTTGTATATAGTGTACATGGTTAAATATCACTTTTTTATACTTTGGGGAAAAAGACAAAAAGAAAACAATTTCTTTGGGGAAGGAAAAAATAAAAGTTTGGGAATTTAAACTGGGGTGATTTTTAAAAAACAATTTCAATACATCTTCTCCCTTTCTTTTCTCCAAGCTTTCCCTTTTCACTCAGGTTAACAGGCCACTTTAACCGAGGTTGTAATAAGGGGGGGAGGGGGGGAAAAGGGGAGAAAGAGGGGAGGGGGAGTAAGGGAGAGAGATAGAGAGGTGGGGACAAAAGGTAAGAGAGAGGGCAGGGAGAGAGGGGTTCCAGGGGGAATGGGAAAAAATGGGGAGGGGGGAATTTTTTGTGCACAGGGGGGGGAAATGGGGAGGGGGGGAAGTTTGTCGGGGGGGGAAAAGGGTGGTGGGTACCGGGGGGCTGGGGAGAGGGGGAAATAGGGAGAGGTGGATGGAAGGTGAGGAGGGGGAGGGGGAGGGAGGGGGAGAGGGGGTGAGGAGGAAGTGAGAGGGAGAGAGAGGGAGGAGGGAGGGGGAGGGGGAAAGAGAGAGGAAGGAGGGGGGAGAGGGGGAGGAAGGGGAAAAGAGGTAAAAGGCGAGAGAGGAGGGGAGAGAGAGAGGGGAGGGAGAGAGAGAGGAAGGGGGGGGGAGAGAGAGAGAGGAAGGAAGGGGGGGGAGAGGAAGGAGGGGGAGAGGCGGAAAAAGAGAGACAGGG